>OOFE01050350.1:0-16188 GCA_900323365.1 Monocentris japonica
TGGGTTGAGTCACATTGTCATGATGAAAATCAAGGCTCTACACCAGTGGTGTCCAATCATGTGCCATGGAGGGCCGAGAGTATGCAGGTTTTCACTCCAACCAAAGACTACACCAGGTGATTTCACTGATTAGTCCCTCCTCTCTGGTTGAAGGTGTGTTAATCAGTGAAATCACCTGGTGTAGTCTTTGGTTGGAGTGAGAACCTGCATACGCTCAGCCCTCCATGGCACATGATTGGACACTACTGCTCTAGGTTAACAATGCTCCATGTTCATATTAAGCAGGGTCACTTCAACACATATTAACAATGTGCAAAAGGAAAGTCATATCAGTGAAAGTGCAAAAAATTTCAGACGACACACAAACATCAATCGAGATCAATTGCATTTGATCACCAAAAGGTTGAAATATCCAACCTAGTGGTTGATTTCAACAAAGAGTTCTTCAGAAAATGGCCAAAAAAGACAATAGTCAAAAAAAACTTAATGAAAGTGATAATCCTCAAGATCCATCTGTCCATTAATTTTCTATACCTGCTTACTCCAAAAAGATTAAATGAAATGAAATAAATACTGCTTGAAAATATCATCTCTGTCGAGTGCAACCCCATTTTTTTGACATTTTATACAAGAGTAACACACCGATTGGTCTGACTGCAGTGTCCCACCTACTACTGTGTTTCTTCCCACTGCGGTACATTGTTGTGGCTTTGTGCAGGTTGAGGCTTCCAGTCGGGTACCATGGTAGAGCGTCATCGGTGGTGGTTTCTGGGACCCCCATCCGCCGACCCTCAGGACAGATGAGACCTGACCAAAGTAAGAGGCAGCATTGACCTGTTGGAACTATCTTTCTATGCTTATATACTACTACATTGCTTATTTACTACCTGGGAGTAGAAATTTGGTACACTACTTGTTTTTAGTTTTTAGTTACACCCCCAAATCAGGATAAGTCAGTTTCCTCTCCTGTGAATGATCAGGAAGGCAAATGTTGATGCCCAATGTTTTTGTCTTTCTTTTACTGGAGAAAATCAAAGTAGTGGGAATACTTCTATTCAGAGAAAGTCAACATTTCGACCATTTCTCATCTAAACTAGCTCAGTATGAGAGGACGACGACCAGTTATGAGGAAAATGAATCAGGAGATGGCGGGGTGGAATATAATTTCTTCAATTCAACTTCAATTTCTTCAATTAGTAACTGGAAATTGAAATGTAATAACATTACTGTAACACATTACTACCCAACTTGCTATTCACACACACACCTTAACCTCCTATAGCTGATTGGATAACCATATTTACCTTCTCCTTTCTCTTAGCCAAGCCTCCGGTGTTTGGCCCGTCAAAGCAGTTGGACATTGAGCTGGAAATGGTGATTACAGCGTTTACTTAAACTAACCACCTGCATTCACGTGAACACATTGGTGACTGTATGTTTGTAATGTCTGAAGAGATGTTGAAATGACTAAGTAAAAAAACCTCAGGACATCGAGCCAGAGAGTTGCAATTCTCAGGCATACAATCGCAATGATTAGTTTCTCTACTCTCTATTAGGCCTTCTTCGTAGGAGGAGGGAATCGCCTAGGAGAGCCAATCCCCATAGAGAAAGCCCATGAACACATCTTTGGCATGGTGCTCATGAATGACTGGAGCGGTAAGGGCCTCTACATAAGCCAACATCACACAAACATCACCCTCGTTGTGCTTGTTGCAGATTCGCAATTTAGATTTTAGAATTTTGTGAAAAGAGCACAATGTCTTAAAAGGCAAATAATGTGGTGGAAAGTGAGGGTGTGGAGGTTGGGGGGGGGGATTGATGGATACATTTACCTTCAACTCCATGGTTCAATTCCCAACCCATGTGGACTCATGTTTCTATTGTTGGTGAAGTTTTCTTACTTAACCATCACCAAACTCTTAACCCTCACCTTAGCCAAGTTTGCCTAACCTCAGCAAAATCTAAGTTGCCTAACCATAATCTTAACCGCAACCTTAACCAATGTTCTTTTACTTGTTTAAACTTAACTGTTGGTAACCAAACCTTAACCAAAGTTCTTTTACTAACGTATCCATTAGCTATCCAAACCTTAACCAAATATATTATACTTGTCTAAACTTAAGCGTTAGCTAACTGAACCTTAACCAAAGATATTTTGTCTAAATTTAACTGTTAGCTAACCGAACCTTAACCAATGATCTTTTATTTGTCTAAACTTAACTGTTAGCTAACCGAGCCTTTACCAAAGTCCTTTTGTCTAAATTTAACCGTTTGCTAACCTAACCATAACCAAAGTTCTTTTACTAACGTAACCGCTAGCTAACTGCCTGCCAAATCAATAGGGCTAATTAGCAGTGACTCTCTTCTCAGAGGCACACTCTGTGTACTTGTTCCATAATTTGGATCTGCATTATAGATGTTGATGCAGCCACTTCATATTTAGTCACATGGAAGCCAGCCTCAGATTAAATGGCAGAGTAAGCCCCCCGTCAAAACATGACTGGGAATATGTATTATTGATTTGACGGGGAAATCCCTAGAGAAGGCGTGCATGCTGCTGTTGTTCTCCGTCTGTCTTGCTCTGTCATACATCCCCTCTCTTTTCCTGCCCCATCTAACCATAGCTAACAATTTCTGCCATGTCTGCCAATGATATAACTAAAAAGGAGGGTAAACTGTCACCTCCAGTTGGTGATCCCAACAACCACCATTAGAAAGATCTATTATATTTTTATAATATTTCTCTCTCTTGATCTAAATTACATCAGTGTGATACTACTTACTATGATCTCAACCTAAAGAGGGATGTGTAAGCTGAGTTTTGGTGGGTTAAACCTCCACTACATCCCTGATCTCCTCTCTCTGTCCTTTAGCTCTCTGCCTGCAGTAGCTGCTGTATTAAAGACGAGATGGGATGGGGGGTTTAAGCAGGCTGGTCAATTAGAGCAGGGTTACAACTGATGTCTATTTAAACAGCTCTCTGGTCCCAGGTCTCCTATGTAACAGTGTCAACCCCTCTCTGTGGAACCTGTCGGATAATTACTAGGGTTAGCCTGATACGGGTTTTTGAAGGCCAATACTGATATTGATGTTTTCGGAGCTGACGATACTAAAACCATTTTCATGCCAAAAATTAATTTGGACCATGGAACACTAAAACTCAAGTAAATCCGTAATCATAATCACAATCATTTCAGTTCAACATACATGTTTGTGCATACTTACGTGGAATCTGATCAAAATGTCTCATTTGAATCCATTCAGGTTCAGGTCTTCCCATAGAGAATCAGTGTAGTACTGATCAATTCTACAATAATAGTATTCAAATGGATTTAATCTCACCTTGTTTGAGGAATGGTATGTTGACAAAGGGATCTTAATGTCCAGGTAGTTCTTCGATCAGAGGATGGAGACAACTCGAGAACTTGTTATGCTGCATATTTCAGGCCTTCTCATGAAATTTGATGTAATTTATCCCCAAATAGAAACACATTACACCACATGGAGCCTCATTTGATAAAAAGTAGTCCCAGGGGCCCATATGGGAATATTTCTGCTGTTGAATTAGTACTGAATTAGTGAAACTATATGTGGGGAGATAATAGTGTTAAGAGGGAATCCTAGGATTGCAATAGACTTTCTTATACATTCTTTTATTAAGATCATTTCGAGTGAATTCAATTATAGTGAAATTAAACTATTCCTCATTTTGCTGGGGACCCCCTGGAACCCCCTCAAAGACCCCTGGAACAACCCTTAAGGACCCCTGTTTGAGAACCACCTGCATATGTCATCACCATGTACTGAGGAATGCTGAGTATAATGTGAAGTCAGACTTGGACTGACTTGAAGGTTAGACTTGTTCCATGTCTGAGAGCAGTGAAGTGATGGCTCACAGTCAAGGAGCAAAAAGAGGCAACTGACTTCTAGGGGTGGAAAGAGTACCAAAATATTCGACTAGAGTAGAAATGCTGTTGCTAAAATTACTTCAGCAAGTAAAAAGTAGCTCATTTAAAATTTACTCAAAAAAACAGATGTTATTCAAAAAACAGATGTTACGTATGATGTTTCCAATTAAATGCAAAAAGGACAAGAGGACAGAGAATTCAATATGTGATATTGTACATGTTGTTATCGACTATGTTGAGCATGAGAAAATAAGAATTTGATCATGTCATTCAATTTGAAGTACAAATCACTGAAAATGTCCATCAATAACACTACTACATTGATGTTTCTTTTGCTAGTAGCTATCCAACTAGCTAGCATGGCTAGCGAACTAGCTAGCTAACAACAAGGCGAGCACAAACCAATTGTATTGTTGCTGGAAGGATGTTAACTAAGCTACTATCATGGATAAATTGGAGCATTTAATGTTACAGTTAGTTAATTTAATGTTTCCTCCACATGCTTGCACAGGTTTAATAAAGATGTAATTCACAATTAGCTAATTTCTGATACTTTTTTATTTGTTTATTTGGATTCCCATTAGCTGTTGCTAAAGCAGCAGCTACTCTTCCTGGGGTCCATTCAAAAACAGATTAGAGGAAAATCAATAAATTAGCAGAAAATGCACATACACACAGTACAAGGCACGATTACACCAAATTTAAACAAAGATCACAAACAAGTACAGATCCTGATTCCGGGACTGTAGTAACTTGGACTACAACAACAGTACATTTAGCTAGGTGCTGTGGGACTGGGCAGCACCTGGACTTGTCTGTGGATTTGTTCACCTACAAACAAGTAGAGGTAAATATTGTACACGTAGGAGCTTTAATTAACTACTCAATAAACCACAGAAAAACTAAAAATTATACAATCATTTTCTCAAGTACTGAGAATCAATTTGAAAGTGCACTAGTATATCGCACCTTAAAGGGCCGACTTTTGGAGAAATTCGCTCATTGGTCAACTTACCCTTTACAGACAACTACCCACAGGCAACTAGCTTCAATTCATGTAAGATAATAGACCTTTTAGTCCAAAATTGGTGTTGTTGTTTTTTTGCCAATCCTCTTGTCACATAAAGGCTAAATTGAGCAACCAATTTCCCAAAAAGTCGTTGTAGTCCTTTAATTGTCTGATGACTGACTGATCGACTGACTGAATTTGGCTCCTGATGCCCATGTATCATACTTCAGTAATTATACTTGAGTAAAAGTTAAATTGCTGACTATTCAAAAGAACCTGCTCAATTATTATTTGTTACTTCCACCATTGCTGACATATATGTTGGCTGGTATGTTGGCTGCTGTTGCAGTACCGCTCTTAGCGCTGCCTTCCTGTTGCTTGGTTAAATATTGAAGCAATCTCTAATCTGCTAAACTGCCTGCACCTCTCATGCCATGCCAGGGCCTGACGGCTTGTGATTTAGGGAGAGTTTTAGGGTGTATAGCAAGTGGCGTTTCAGCACAACAGCTAGCCTTTATTTTCTTTTATTATTTCTTTGCCAGAGCCCACAATGGCCTTCTGTGGAGCGTGGCAGCTGTTACGTTTTTATAACCCTTTGCCGACTGAGGTGTGAGGAAGAATAGGCACACAGTGCAATTCTCATAAAAGGACTACGCCACATAAGTCTGCTGTTACAATTCATAAGCTTGGCACTGGGTGTCAGTTTTTTGTTTTTTTATTAAGAAATTATCAGCCCTCTTAAAGCATTTCTTACAATACAATCCTCAGACACATCAGAAAATTACATTTGGTAACACTTCTCATTTGACATTATAAGGCATCATAAGGATATTGTGAGTGCATGCTAATTATTCAGAACAATGTGGAAAAAATGAGGGGGTTGAAATAATTGGCACAACTATATAGTTAAAACTATAATTACATGATATTAAACTGAATGTAAGTTAACACTTTACTTGAAGTGTGTTGTGATGCATTGCACGCAGACTATACACCCAATAGAAGCATAGATATACTTTTCTTACAATGTAATCACCTGCCAAACATCAGAAAATTACATTCAATTGATGAAGTAAACCTTTTCAGGTGTTTACAGTGTTAATTCTGATTTTAGCCTATTGCATTTCTAAAATGCCCAAAGAAATACCAGTGAATGAAAAGCAGTCTTTCCCCTTTTTTTGAACATTAAATAGCATTTTCTCCTGCACTCTACGCAACACACTCTCCAGACGAGGCCCATGTATTTGAAGGAGAGCCTATCTTAATAGTGCACGGATGCTTCTGTACATTAAGGCCTCAGAATGTTCTACAGCGCAGTGTTGGTGGTTTCTGCTCTGCTATGCTGAATGTGCAGCTTGGGCGAGAGAACTGGCATCGCTTTCATTTTGTGCTGCTGAAGCCCTCGTGAGATTAGTCACCCCTCAGCGGGCCGCTCTTCCTATGAATATTTTTATAACTTGAATTGTCTATTATAACACACTATAAGTCATCATATGCACATTGTAATTGCATCATAACCGTGTCAAAAAATGTCCTAATACACTAGAGGGCATCATGAATCTGCACGAGCAGGTTATGAGACTGTTATAAGCAGTGTTGGGCAAAGTTACTTTTGAAAATAATTAGTTGCTTTCCTTTGTTAGATGCCTTAAAAAGTAACTAGTTACATTACAAAGTTAATAGTAGTAGTAGTAGTGACCTATTATTGCTGGTTTATTTTGCTAATTTTTAGGGGTCTGCCTCAACTTGGGATTTTCCAGTCCAGCTATGAGCGCGTTCACATAAAAGGGCGGGGTTTGTAACAAATAGCCAATCGCATGCAACATGTACAGATCAAGAGCAGCGGGAATATAGAATATACAAATAAGCAATAAAAATAATCATTAAACAATGAAAGCAATAAAGTACACTATAAATAATAGTGGGGTTATATAAACATAATGCTGCAGTAGACTGCAGAATTGGAAAGTATGGGAAAGAAATGGATTACTAACATTTGTTTTTCCCTGAAGAAGAACAAACTATTAGAATGAATAAACGAGCAATGCTGGAGGAAAATTGCAGATAGTGTAAAATGTTTAAGTAAATATGCTTATCACTGCCCTGTCATAGTGGACATAATGCATAGTATTGTATTGTCACATTGAGGCTGTGAAAAGATTTTCTATTAAGGTTTTATTAAAGTCTACCTCATGTTCCCCAGTGCTGTGGTGATGGAATATGGGTACAATCCATTGCACTAATTCCTCCAATGAAAAAATTTCATACGCAACCATAAATGTTATTCATTATAGATAACTATAACAATTTCAAAAATGCAATGTCTCACGAAAAACAAGATTAGTGGGTAACTTTGGGCTTAAACTTGGCTTTTCAGTCTCACAAAGGCGGCTAACGTTTTAGAAGGGTAAATCGCCATGGTAACTGAGGCTGCACGGCTAACCTGCTCTGGACCAGGTTATGTTCAGGATATCGCATCAAAACAGATAAAAATCCTCCTCACATATCAACTCTAGAAAAATGGCGTTGTCACTCCTAGAGGACTTTTTAACAATCTTAACAATCTTAATAAGTAATAAAACAACTGTATAGTGTGGATTTTATTGAATTATTAGGTAGTAAGGGGGTAGACTTTGTGAATGGAAAACCGTTTCGCAGCCTCAACATGATGACGCGGTATTAGTAGTAGTAGTGCTCATATTTATTCAGTATAATAATCAAAAGATACCCTGACTTTGTTGAACTGGCTTTGTGAGACAGACTGGTTTATCACCCACAACAACACTAGCGTTTTGGTGATACAAGCATGTGACGTGCCTTTACTTTATCCACTATTACATATACATTGTAGTACAGGTTTTCTCTATTTATAATTTAGAACTGCGACATATCTATAATTTTCTGTATCTCACATATAGATTTGATGATAGATTTATAAAAAGTCAAGGCCCATAAATGACTTGTTGGAAAGGTTTCAAACAACTTTCTCTAATTTAGAGGCAGTTACAACAAGACATAACGTCACATTGAAGAAGAAAACTTTTAAATGTTCCTGATGGTCAACCATGGTAGTCTTGCATGCAGAGGATTCATATGTTTGTTCATGTAATTTCAGTTTAGAACGTAACAAGGACATGTTATAGGATGATCAGAAGGAGAGAATGACAAGTACATATAAGCTATTCTATCTGCTACTGTGTACACTTACTGGTGGCAATCTGTTTATTTATTTGTACCTCTACTGCGTCTCTGAAATGGAATATTGTTGGCCTTTTACTTTGAAAGACTCCATCAAATTTCTTGAAATTAAGCTTATTTTGTTTTGCTTCAACAACAAATCCAATAGAAACCAGTGTATATAACAGCATCAACGCAGCTAATGAAAAATAATATTGCATTATTCACCCGTATAGCTTGTAGCTAACACTCTGCTAGTTGTCACTTGTTAAAACAGGAAGCCAATCTCATTTACATCAACCAGAGTACCTTTAGAGCAGCATGTTGTCTGCACAAGATGCCATGGGATTTTCACTTTTTTCTCCTGTTTGTTTTTTAAGTAACGCCTTACACCCACTGGAATCTAGCTATTTATTTGTTTGTAAGACATCAACTTTATTATAAACTTTACGTAAATCATGAACTCATGAAGTAAAGTGTCATCAAATGATCCGTTATAAGAGAGTAATGACTACTAACAATATACATTTATTCTGGTTAATAAGGCATACTACTGACCTCTTCATAAACTGAGATCAACTACAAGTGACGCATGACACATTGTAATATTTACTTTTATTATGGGTAGTAAAATAATTGTTGCATGACAATTGCTCATGTGCTTATGATGTGTTATAATCAAAATAAATATATAGGCTTATTTAAACATCCCCATAACCTGCTCATGCCAGATTCATGACGCCTTATAGCGCATTAAGACATTTTCTGATGCAGTTGATGTAATTACAATGTGCTTATGATGCGTATATAATGACTCAACGTGTTATAGGCAACAATCCAAGTAAAGTGTTGCCAGCGTTTTCCATCCACAGTTTCTAACAGAATTGCACGTTAACTTAAATGTCCTCTTTCTTCTCCCCTCCGCTGGTTAAATTGAAAAGTCTTTCTGAAATGCCAGCGGGAGAGGAAATGGCTTAGCCAATGAGCCATCTCAGTGTGTTGAAACTGATAACGGAGTGGAATTAAAGATGGAAGATAATCTCACTGTTGCCTCATTAGTTTGACAGTGGAAAAGATTGAGAAAAGTGGAAAAGACACAGTGGAAAAGACTTTCTGCCTGACAATGGGTAATTACCGTCTTTACTTATACAGTACGTGTGTTTTTATTCCCAGCTCGGGACATCCAGGCTTGGGAATACGTTCCTCTGGGTCCTTTCCTGGGGAAAAACTTCGGGACGACTATCTCGCCCTGGGTCGTCCCCATGGAGGCCCTGCTGCCCTTCGCTGAGCCCAACGTCATCCAGGTCAGCACCGGGGGGTTAGGGGTAGGGTTCGACCGAAATGGGGGTTGATACTGATGGTTTTGGATTGACGGCAAAAAAAATTACAAAAGATGACAAGTATTGATTGTTGAGGAAAGTCCTCCCACGCCACACTGGAATGATTTCCATCTGATATAAAAAGACATTCACTTCAGGGAGGAACCTCTGTTATATCAGTGGTGGACAACTGGATGATATCTGATTATCGGAACCCAATATATTGATCTTAACCCTAGTTTTAACCCTAGTGATTTCAGTTATACATAATTAATTTCAGTTAGGGGGTGGGTTTTCCTGGACAGACACACTCCAAAATATATCAAGAATCGCTCCACAACCATCAGGTCTAAGCAAAAAATATAAGCAATCGGAGGCTCCACATCAGTAATGCTGCCGGTACCGGTATCAGCCTTCAAAAAACCTACGTCACTCAAACCCTCGTACTGGCTTTAGAAAAAAGTAGTGTCTGTACATCTCTAGAGTTAATAATTGTTGTTAAAGTTATTCCTCTTTTTCCTCCATTCTTTCTTTCTGTCCAGGAGCCGGAGCCCCTCCCTTACTTGCGGCACAACGACGCCTACACCTTCAACATTAACCTGTTTGTGTCGCTGAAAGGTACACACTATACATATCCTGTTTCATCATACATAAAGTGAATGCAATCAAAGACATTGTAATGGTTTCTCTGTAGTTTTGCAGTGAAACACATTTCCTTACACACACACACACACACACTGAAAATGGCAGTGAAAGCCCCGAGGCCATCCATGGTAATGAGTTACCATTAAATGCTTTTTATGTGCGAGAGTCTCTCTCGCTCTCTCTCTCTCTGGGTTGCTTAATATTTTACCACCTATACTTTCCATCCACACTTGAAGCAGAGTAGTTGCCATTCCTCCCACACACACACCATTATGTTTTTATGGATGTAACGCTGACACACATGCACACATGCAGTGTCATAACTAGGGATGTAGTGCATACAGTTTACTAGACTGTTTATTAGACTGACATCAAACTTTATTATCTAAATTTACAGTATGCATCATAGTAATTAGTATCTAACTGATTTAAGTTACATGGGGATGGTGTCTTTTAAGGGAAAAAAAAGACTTAAATGAATGTTTGTCTGAAAATATATTTTTTATGCTGACGATTACCCCCTGGAGGTCATAGTTCGCCCACTTTTTCTTTGCCACTACATCACTGGGTAGAACAAACTACTCACTATACAGTATGGTGCAACTACTGTCTTATAAAGAGATTTTCTTTTCCAACATAAGTTACTTCTGTGTCACTGTGTTTGTCTAGGGAAGGGCATGGCAGAGGCAGCAACCATATGCAAGTCGAACTTCAAGGTAAGAGCCTTGTATACCGAGCCAGAGGCATTCTGTATAATGCAGACCGGCTCTACGTCTATATTCAATTATATGATAATATAGTGATTTGTAAAGCTGTTCATTTTTTTTATTTTGTCTCATTTTTTCTAGTATTGGTCAACTCTACAATAAATATGTAATCAATCAAACTGCACCATATCCATCATATCAGAGGTGGACTGTTCTTTCTTTTCTTACTACTTTCCTCCATTGTTGTTGTTGCTGCAATTTCCCCATTCTATGGCCACTAGCCTCACCTTGATAGCCACTACTGGCCATGCCCACATCAAATGGTACACCCCCCAAAACGTTCCCAACATCATTGAAAAGCCAATGTCAGGCAAAGAGAGGGTTTTAGGAATGTGCATAGGGTCACACAGGGTCACGGAAACCCTAAAGGACACACAGATTGGAAGTGTCTTGAAACTCCAATGGGTGGGGAGTATTTGTTCCAAAACATTATAAAAGTTTTGAAAGCCGAAATCTCAGCAGCTGGTGAAGCTAGTGAAGAGTCATTGATCAACAACCCTATCAACCCCCCACAGACATATTATAGTCATTTTATGCTATGGGGCACAAAACTTATTGCTCCTTTAAACAGTACACCTTCTGTTCATGTCTGCAGAGTTCCTCACTGCTCTCAACCATGTTATCTGACTGACAGTCTCTCTCTTCATCCTCCTATATCTATCTCTCCATTCAGTATATGTATTGGACTATGAAGCAGCAGCTTGCCCATCACACAGTCAGCGGCTGCAATGTGAGACCAGGAGATCTGATGGCCTCTGGCACCATAAGTGGACCTGTGAGTGTGTGTGTGTGTGTGTGTGTGTGTGTGTGTGTGTGTATGGCCTTGTATTTCTATCCTCATGAGAACCAAATGTCCTCGCAAGGATAGAAAGATGAGGTTAGAATTAGAATTAGGATTAGGTGGATCTGAAGTTAACACCCACCAAGTGTCAAACACTGGTAAAACCTGTCTTTGGTGGGTAAATCAATTGGGATCGTAATTGCTAACTTTTTGAGACAACATTTGAATGCCTTGGTTAAATACAGTCTTTGCAAATTTGAATTCTGTTTGAAATCTGTCTGCACTTCAAATAAATTACAATCACAATTTGCTGCTGCATGTTGGCACGTGTGTGTGAGTCATTGTCATTCATTTCTATGGACATGAGAGTGACTCAGTGAGTTAGGGACATCACTCTTATAAAGGACAACCGGTGAACTGGTGACAGGGTCATGGGCACCCAAGGCTCATTGATGTGCGTGGGGAGCGAAGGCTAGCCCGTCTGGTCCGATCCCACAGAAGAGCTACTGTAGCACAAATTGCTGAAAAAGTTACTGCTGGCTATGATAGAAAAGTGTCAGAACACACAGTGCATCGCAGCTTGCTGTGTATGGGGCTGCGTAGCCGCAGACCGGTCAGAGTGCCCATGCTGACCCCTGTCCACCACCGAATGGTTTTAATGTTATGGCTGATGGGTGTATATGTATATGTATTTTCAGGATCCAGAGAGTTTTGGCTCCATGCTGGAGTTGTCATGGAGGGGATCTAAGAGCATTGACCTGGGTGGAGGAGAAACCAGAACCTTTCTGAAAGACGGAGATGAAGTCACTATCACAGGTGAAACAATCTGTTGCCACGGAATCACATAATGCATTCCCCTATGCCAATCAGAATACGACTCAATGGTGCAATACTGCTATTAACATTAATAACATAAGCTTATTGAGGAGCAGAACGATGAGCTGCCCAAAAAACAATTTGTAGAGTCAATACATCATGGCAGATATTTTTTGGGTGGGTGGACAGAAGGTTTCGGTGCTAGGTTGCACCCATATGTATGACCCAAGCATCGACTCCCTTGAAGGCTGTTGACTCCTGGTGGAGTCAGCCAACAAACTGTAAATCAGATAGCTCTGCCATTTCAGCTCGCTTTGCAGGGACACACTGTTTTCCACAGCTTGTTGCAGTCAAAGCTGTGGTACAAGCCACGCATTCAGCCGGCGGCAGTATGAGAGGCCGCTGTCTCAGTGCAGTATAACATTAATAATTCATTCCCACCACTTTCTCTTCTTTTCCCAGGGTTTTGCCAGGCTGCCCTCTCTCACCGTTTCACTTTCTACTCCTAAACATTTTTTATTTGATACTTGAACACTACAAGAAAGTGTGCTTGTGTGTGGAGGTGCAGCAGGTGTGAGGGCCAGGGCCCTGATGGCTACACCACTGCTGCTGATTGAAACCATTAGTCAGCCTTCGGGTTGCAGCAACACACACACACACACACACACCACCCAATCTGCACTCTTTCTTATATTCTGTCGACACTGCAGGCTAGATTCATGTCAGTCACTGCAACCTTTTTGTTCATCCAATAATAAGTAGTCGGCTATAAACACTAGTCACCCGCCTTGACTTTTTATTTTACTATTAATATTTATTTGGAATTCTGGTCTAAAATCTATGCAAAGTACTCTTTTCAGTCAAAGTTGAATAGAACTTCAAGAGAATTATATGAAACTATAAAATTTCAATAACGCTAAAGTCGAATTTGCAAAAGTATTCACGTTTTTTATTCACTTTGGCTATATTGTCCCACTGGAAAAAAACATTTCACTGGAGTATGTTGCGGAATACCTGTGTCACTTAATAAGGGCATTGATTCCAGTTCTTGTGGTTTCAAATAAAAATATTCTTTTTATTCTTCCATCACTATATATAAAAATGCAGGATGCGATATTGAGTAGGTTTTTCTGTCCAGTTTCTTTATTTACTATGGTACTATGCTAGATTGTTAGCATGGAGCCTACCATCACTCACATAGTGTATGGTGAAGTGTTAGCATGGAGCCTACTATCACTCAGCATAGTGTATGCTAAAGTGTTAGCATGGAGCCTACAATCACTCACATAGTGTATGGTGAAGTGTTAGCATGGAGCCTACTATCACTCAGCATAGTGTATGCTAAAGTGGTAGCATGTAGCCTATAATCACTCACATAGTGTATGCTAAAGTGTTAGCATGGAGCCTACAATCACTCACATAGTGTATGCTAAAGTGGTAGCATGTAGCCTACAATCACTCAGCATAGTGTATGCTAAAGTGGTAGCATGTAGTCTATAATAACTCACATAGTGTATGCTAAAGTGGTAGCATGTAGCCTATAATCACTCACATAGTGTATGCTAAAGTGTTAGCATGTAGTCTATAATCACTCACATAGTGTATGCTAAAGTGGTAGCATGTAGCACCGGAGCCATTGATCTACTGGGGTGTTCTCATCACTGAACAGGTGAAATGCCGAATGGGACAATCTACCCAAAACCCTGCGTATTCCATTAAGCAGAAGTAAAATTACTGATGTAAAAATGGATATCAGTAAAAATAAATAGTTACTTCTTTAGAAAACACATTGCTAGGGTTAGTGAATATATGATATTTTCTATGCAAAAGAAGCACTGCAATAAGTAGTAGTGCCCCAAAAATTATGAGAGCAATTGTAATTTGTTACTACCACCCTTGCTAGTACTAAGGATCAGTTCTGTGTTATTATAATAATAATAATAATAATATGACAATATCCCTCTGTCTCCCATCTGTCCAGGTTATTGTGAAGGAGCTGGATACAGGGTGGGCTTTGGACCCTGCATGGGAACCATTCTCCCTGCCCTGCAACAGTGACACACTGCACACACACACACACACACCTATCACACCTTCCTTTGCATTTCTGCTTTTTATTTCCCGTGACCTTCACCATCCGGGAGAATGGAGAGGACTACAACAAAGACAGGACTCACACATACACACACACAGACACACACACTCACGGTGCTCTTTCAATGATGTCTTATCAGCTTTAGTTAAAAATTCATGACCATTTCCCAAATTCATTAGATATAGTCTGAGAGTGTTGTAGTGAGTTTTAAAGTGACCTTGTTACTCAAATCCTCTGTAAAATTCATCCACCAGAGGGATTCCTCTCCGTGGGGTCAACTGTTACTGCCAACACCAGTGTTCTTTGATGTTTTATGTGGCTCCTGATTTATAATGAAATCATCAATTTTAATCCCTTTTGTGTTTGTGTCTTTTATTTTCCTATTGATTTTCCCCACTAGATGGATTACAGCAATCTGGCTACAAATCAAGATAACTGACATAATATTTACTGTCAAAAAGTAATCAGTAATCAGATTAATTAGACCACAGTAATCTGATTAAAGGTAACTGCAAGATAATGTAATAACTTTTTAAAATGTCATAAACTGTCCATCTAAATGAGTCAAAAATCTAATAAAACCTTTTAATGTATTGTTTTAATGACATCTTTTAACTGATATTGCAAAAAAAAAAATGTATACACCTTATAATGTCATAATTACTGTTATTACATTAGATTATTACCTATCCAGGGCTTTTTCACTAGGCTTCAGTCTAACGTAACTTAGCCAGAAAAAGTGTGGTTCTCTGGCTCTGCCCACTGAGTTTTAACTCAACCAATGAGATTATTTTTGCCTCCAGAGCAGCTCTTCCTCCGAGAAACTCTAATCTGTTCATTGTTTTCTTTGATGAAACAGAAGTTCCAGAGAAAACCAATGTTTGAAAAATAACCCAACCAACCCTAGTCCTAACGTCTGTTGCCCAGTCAGTCAAATAGTTACTGTTCTGGGTTGAGAGGAAAAAAATGGTAGAAAAAACTCACACTCTTGAATCTATTTTATTCCTTTCTCTTCTTATTTCTCCCTTCTCCTGCAGTAGGCCTTAATCCCTCCTCACCTCTCATTCTCTACATCAGACCCTGTCAGGAAAGTGAAACGATGAGCTGGCCCAGACTGCTCAGTCAGTAGAGCATGAGACTCTCAGTGTCAGGGTTGTGGGTTCAATCCCCACATAGTGTCAAGTACCTTTGCAAATCACTATGGATAAAAGCATCTGCTAAATGACTATAATATTAGGTACATTACATTACATTACAGGCATTTAGCAGACGCTTTTATCCAAAGCGACTTACAGTAAGTGCATTCAACATAGGTAGGCAAAAAACTACTAGTCACCAGAAATTATGAGTGCATTTCCTTCCTAAAACAAGCATCTAAGAGCATAACCAGTGCTAAGGTAAAAGTGCAATAAGTTCGCTACCTACATTTTATTTAAACAAATGACAAATAAGTGAAGCATATAAGCAAATGCTAAGACAAGTGAAACAAATAAGCAGGTGCTAAGAGGAAGGGTCAGTGTAGTGTTTCTTGAAGAGGTGGGTTTTCAGCCTGCGGCGAAACATGGGCAGAGATTCTGCTGTCCTGACATCAGTGGGCAGTTCATTCCACCACTGTGGGGCCAGGACAGAGAAGAGTCGTGACCGTGTAGATCGGCCGCAGGGGCCTCTGAG
>OOFE01050351.1:3007-28693 GCA_900323365.1 Monocentris japonica
GGCTGCTGCTGGAAATATAAAATGCATCACTTCCTGTGCACTAGAGGATTTTGTCCAGGAAAGACCCACCAGACCTACCAGCGTTTACAACAGCAAATGTAAAAGCTTTCATCACCTATAGGTTTAATCGCTATTGTGTTATATATCGGCAATAGACAGTAGAAAAACAGACATGGATTATTACTTTAAAGTTTGATGCATCGCTCTGCCTCTTGAGTTTTAAATAGTCTACCCAGCTCACCATTGTCTGTGGCGATGAAGACAGCAGTGTATTTGTTGTTGTGGACGTAAGGCGACTCGCGGTCCAGCGGGGCTGAAGTGTTGACAGTTCCTCTGACTGGATTCACGCTCAGCCAGCCTGCTGGGTCTCGCAGAACAGCATACCTGGGTGAGAGAGAGAAAAAACAGCACTCAGTCAATGACATTCACACAATTTGGTAATGAGCTTTAAACGTGTAAGCACAAGAGCACCAAATGCACGTTTGCATGGAAAAAAAAGTCTTTCCAAATTTGCCTTCCTGTGTATTTTTTATTTTTTTTTTGAACAGACATTATCACCCACAAATAGACTACATTTCTTGCCCCTGGGACCAAATCAAACTATTCATAATGCATTGTGAAATGTCAAAATGCAGTGACAAAAACAACCTACTTTTTAAACTCCTCAGGAGTTGAGTTTAGAAATACAAGGTTTCTTTCTTGATTCAATACTTGTGAGAAGTGTTAAATTAATGGCCCTCCCCAGGCAGATGCCTCAGAGCCAAAGACTATAAAGAAAAAGAAGAAACTCCAACAGTATGAGCACCATCTATGCAACTTTTTCATGACAGTAGATGAATCTGCTTGTAATCTCCACAAATTGTGAGAGTCAGTAAAAAAACACAGACATTTGAATGTTTACATGTTTGTCCCATACAGTATAACCCTGAATAACTGAATGCACTGTAGAAATATTCAGTTGTTCAGGATGTCTCTCTGTCAGTCCTTACAAAGAGAATCGCTGGACAACCACTAATGCAATCCAAGTATTTGTCATCCTGCTGTTTTAAATTGGCAGAAGGAGAATCTCCTTCAGGTGGGTTAGAAACCCATGCTTTCATATCATGTCTGAGGAAAAATAGTTGTTGCCTGTAGGACAGCACCACTATTGAATTTGAATGGGTGCTGTGGGTGGTTGGCCCGTGCCTGACAAAGTATAGAATCCCTTGGAATTCAGTAGTATCATTGACAATTCCTCATAATTTAAATAAGCTTATCAGAAACCATCATAGTAGTTTCATTGATGTTTCATTTCATTTTCATGGTTCCCGTTCCCACCCCTCGCATGGAATGTCATGGAATCACATAATGCATTCTCAAACGGCTCCATAGTCAACATAAAAAAACATATTGAGGAGCAGAACAATGAGCTGTCCACTGGCCAAGTTTTGGCATTCCTTATTGCAGTGACATGGACAGAGCCTTCCCAAATGTGGTGATGCTATTTGGCTTTTACCTGACTATTTCTGTGAATAGTGTGCAGGCTGAGCGTCCCTACAGTAGACTGAAACAACTGCAGAATGTCCTGCACTCGACTTTGTGAATGAGAAGTGTCTCTTTCAGCTAGCTTCTCTTCATTGAGAGTGAAATAAATGAGAATGTTGACCTGAACTGAATGAAACTGAATTTGAAAAGATGAAGTCAAGAAAAATCAACTTGTAGGGCATCATGGCAGATATGAAAAAAGATTGTATGACCTAATGTGAATTGGCAAATAAATCTGTTAATCTGTTATTTTTTTCTGACATGTCACTGAGAATCAGTGCTGCATTTTCTGTAGCCTATTAGCTATTGTAGACCTATAAGATGGTTGGGTGGGATGGTAGACAGAGGTTTCAAAGCTAGATTGCACCCATATGCTGGCCCCAGAATAAACATTTCCCTCTGAGAGATGAGCATAATTGTCTCTTTGAAGGATCTAGCAAATACCGCAGGGCGATATCAATCACAACGTCAGCACTGATGGACTGCAGTTTGACAAGGTTACAAAGCTAAAGTGAGATACTGGATGGTCTGGTGCAGCGATGTACGTGTACGTGCATAGGAGTGTTTAGTGAGTGTGTTACCCTATCCTAACCCTATGCGTGTGTGTGCATGGCTCTATCGTGGGGGGAATAGAGTTACTCAGCACTCAGGGCCCTAAGCTGAGTGAGGGCCCCTAAAGTGTCTGGACGAAAATGCCTTTTGTGGTCCTCAAGTGTACATTTATAAATATTTTATTCCACTCTGCTCTGGTTTTTGAATAAATCTACAAAACTGTAAACAAAATAAAACTTTCTCAAAAATATGACTGTTGTGTTACCTGAAACAAACTGGAACAAGCAGGAATAAAATCAGGCAGAGTCACCTCCTGTGCATCGGGCCCATCATTCCTTGTGTGTGCATGTGTGAGTGCGCCTGTGGCTGTGGCCATTGTAAAGCTGATGGATGAACTCTCCAAAAGCCCTGGGGTATAACAGCCAAGCTGGCATTGCCTTGGAAGGAAGCTGGAGCGTGGATCATGACCACACTAATGTGGCCACTCAGCTAGCCACTCTTGGGCAGTAGATGGTGATTGGATGGGAGCTTATAGGAAGTAAAAGGCAACTGGTCAAGGAGTAATGACAAGGCTCAAGGAGCTTGCATCTGTGGTGATGTCATGCATGATGGATTTAGGAGTTTAGGTGCTCTAATACACACACACACACAGACAAACACACACACACACAGAAACAGCCATATACTGTACACACACACGAATATAAGCACTTGGTCTATAAAGAAACAGCAAACACATTTTATACCTTCTGCCGACATGTGCAGATAAATAGGCAGATAGTGCATTCTCTCTCTTTCTCACACACACACACACACACACACACACAGAGAGACATACACACAAAAAATCATCTGCGCACTCCCAAGCACTTACCCTCATGATCCGGTAATGTGGGTCTCGCACTTTTACTCCAATTATTCTCCTGTACTTGTTCTTGAAAGGGTTCTTGCCTCTCTCTTAGCAAAAATGTCATGCCCCCTGTGATTTATTCTGGACTCTCAGTGGCTTTTTGGTGTTCATCTCTTCAAACTCATCCATTTTCAAATGCACACTCCAGCACTATTTGACCTGATAGTGAGTCAATGCAGTTTAGGATTGTGTAGATGTTTCATTGTGAATGTGTGAGTCCATATCAGTTATAGAGTCAATACTGAATCCTTGTAAATCATTAGGAAGCCACAATCTCTAACCAGCACTATAACAGATCGTGTTCCTCTCTCTTCATGTCTTTATTACCTGGATGCTAATCGGGTCTGAGATCTCATATTTCCTCTCTTGATTTAGTTGAACCACATCATAATTAATGGCCACTTAGTAATTATTAGTCAGTGTGTCAATGTGCCAGTATTTCATCAATCGTTTTAACAGGGACCATTTCAAGGATGCAAAAGGCAACACTGAAAGAAGAAACATGTTTTATAAATAAGTCAAACTGGGGATTTGATGTTAGATAGTGGTCAGTGGTTCAGGTACTCACTCCTCCTCTCTATCCATAGCGTATAAACACACACACACACAGACCTAATTCTTTAGGCTCTATCAGTGGTATTAGTGGTCAGTGTCTGCTGAATCTCAGCTTTCCCAAGAGGAATGACACTTTTATGGCATCTATGATAGGCAGATTTTATCTGACCTCAAATAGAGATAATCCTCACATAAGGTCTCTGAAGAGCATGTATTCACAGTTCTAGAGTCTCTCTGTATCTATGCAGTCAAACTGAATACAGTTTGTGTTGATGTTAGCAGCATTAGCACTGCAGTTGTTTTGTTACGCAACTCATTTTAGAAAGCTTGCAGGAAAGCGCCACGTTCTGATATCATGAATAAACTAAACCTTTCAGCTGCAAGGAGGAAACTGAGAGCACCAGCACTAAGTTACAGGACTGTAGAGATATCTACACAGAGATAATCTATCCTATCTCTCTTGCACATGCAAGGAATAATCTCCCACTTAAGTGGGACAGTGCCATCGTTAAGAGCTTTAAACCAATAGCGTAATGGTGGAGCCGGGCAGCGCCATCAAGGCACTATAGAATGACAGTCAGATACAAATTCAACTCTCAGTGCACACAGCATTAATGGCATCTGTACAACCGCAGAGTGACCATATGCTAGGACACGCGCGCGTGCACACACACACATACACACTTTGTACCAGTGACCGTTAGAAGTATGTCTTTCTCCTGCATTTCCTTGTCAGGACTGGATGGGTTTCCCTCTCTCTCTTTTTCTACAACACTCTGCCTCTCTCATGTCTCTCCTCTCTTTGTCTCTCTCTCTCTCTCTCTCTCTCTCTCTCTCCTCTCTGTAAAGAAATGGGCAACATTAGCACTGTGACCTCTATTGTTCTGAAGAAGAAAGAGGATTCAGAAGATCTAAAAGGAAATCTATCAGGATATGACAGAGATGCAGGCTTTTCACTGGTCACTTAGGCTAAAGAATAATCTCATTACTTGGTTGAGATGTACCACTAGATAGCATGCTAGGCAGAGAAAAATTGAACAGAGCCATTTTCTATTTTCCTAAACAGAACACAGGCCTGCCAATAACAAGTGATGATTGATAAGATTCCTTCCTTTGCCATAATTGGCAGACATAGAAAAAATAAACATCCTGCTCTCATGACAGCAGATTTGGTTTCTTTTTTGTTTCTGTCATAAGTTGAAAAATGCGTCATAAATTATTATTTTAAGTAATAATAAAAAAAACTTTAGTAAAAACTTTTTCACATAAATAAATGTCCGATTTGCTACTCTCTATTGCCGACTGATACCATACAATAGTGATTCGACCTATACCCAGTTCATGAAAATATTTACATTTGCTGACACCTATGAGCAGGTAGCTCTTTCTTGGGAAAAATCCTCTGCCATACAGGAGGTGATACATTTTACATTTACAGAAGAATTGGATAGTTAGCATGAGCAATGATAGCCACCATGGCTGAACAGACAAAGAAAAGACCAGTTCCTCCAGAAAGTCTAACTTAATCAACAGAAGATCCAAGAAAAAAGAAACAGATTATCCAGCATTGCCTTTCCATGATGAAAAGCACTCCGAGATGAGAATGGACAATGAGGAGTGATGCAGATGTGGCATTTTTCTTTTGGACTGGTAGGTTTCACTGTCTAACTAGCAAGACAGCAACAAGAAAGACAACTAGCGACATCAGGTCAACGTTTCACAGCTAATTCAGATAACAGCAAACTTGTCTGCTAAGCTTGGTTTGGTAAGTTTAGTGATAGCTTGTTTAGCAGGTACTAACGTAGGTTGCTAACACTACTGTATGCAGTTGCTGTCTTTTTACAATATAATGTTATTATTGGTTGAGTATTTGCTTACGACAAATGATTGTAATAGATATGCAGTAATAATGTAACTAAACAGTTATCACAACGTTTTATCAAACATGGTTGATATATTGATATAGTGTAGATATTGCTGTCTGTAGACAGGCACTTAGGCATCCATCCAGAAGAGATGTCCTTCATCTTATCCAAGAAAGTCCCTTTGAACTGTCTCAGTTAGTGGCGCAGCTGGGAGACACAGGACTGTGTGTTCAAGACTGGGAACAGACTCACCCCAAAAGAAAGCTCCTGGCTAGCATGAATCACACCTGTAACATTTATTTTCCCTGTCATGCTAATTAAAGATATTTGGATTTGAATTTGAGGGAGAGAGCGAGAGAGAGAGAGAGGGAGAGACAAAGAAAGGGAAGAGAGGCTACAGAGAGTAAGAGAGAAAAATCTGCCTTCAGTGACCAAACCTGTGCACTGGGCTTAATTTCCATGCCCTTTATATTCTCTAGGGGGGACACAGTCAACATAGTCAACAAACTCCATCCCCCATCACACCAGGCTCTTCACCTGGCTTACAGACAACACAACAAATCCACCCTGCTTGCTTGCCAGCACCACAAGGGGGAAACATTGTCCATCAGCTCGGGTTTTACACTTGCTTCCCCCACACTGTATGGCTTAGATTATTATAGTAGCATTTCTTTCTTTTTTTCTATAATTTGTGTTTGTATATCTGTCTTTCACCTCCCAACTCTCTCTCTCGCTCGGTAACATAATCAATATGGACCATCCCGTCAATCTAAAACTTAAAACTCACTTACTTAAAAGACCTGCATCCATCATACATCTCAAGGTCATGGATGGACTGAGGATGAGGGGCTGAGATAAATGTGTATGTGTGTTTTCCTGTAAATGTGTGTGTGTGTGTGTGTGTGTGTGTGTGTGTTTGTGTGTGTATGCAAGCGCATGCGTGCATGTTGGAGAGAGACAAGAGACAGAGAGTGAAGATGTCAGACTGAAATAAATGTGTATGCAGGTTTTACTGTAAATGTGTGTGTGTGAGAGAGAGAGAGACAAAATGAGAGAAACAAAGTGAGACACAAAAACAGTGACAGAGACACTGGTGGGGGTGGCTAATGGAGGAGTAGTATGAGGCTCAGAGGAAGCTTCTGTAAGCCAGACTGAGAAGTGCTCTGAAATTAGCTGATTTTTCACTGTGAGCACTGCACATTATCTGGATGGGGAATGGGGAGAGGAGCAGTGTGGAGGAGCAGAGAAGGAGGAGGTGGGGGTTGGCGTTTAACTTAACAAGATTAATACGTTTGCCTCATCTCTCTGGGTTTTATTTCCTTCTCCTTGCAGGGCCCTTGTCAAATCTCTTTGGACAGGCTCTCACACATGACGCTGGAAGGAGACCTGAAGGACACTCCAAAGTGTCAAGAAAGAGGAAAAGGCTCCATTTTGTGTCTTTGTGGTTAACATGGATGTAATGTACATCAAAGTATGATGGTCCTTCTCCAGTTCATTTCCATTCATTTTTTTTCACTTGTCACTTGGACAGTTTAGAGACCATAATTTCTGACACATAAATAAGCCTTGTATCTGAAATGGACAGTCAGCTACACACCATGCATTCTGAGATATCAGCTGGACATTTGTGTGTGTGGCGCACCTTCACAGATGTTTGGCGGCCAGATTAGTGAACAATAATGAAATCAAATCTCAGAACAAAAGAAAAATGAAATGTGCTTATTTAGAGCAGGTCCATAACCATTATGCTTGCAATAACTGTGTATGCAGACACTGTATTTCTCTAAGGAGATTAAAGAATAGGTATGATGAGATTAAGGAGAGGGATGAAGCGATTAAGACTGACTACTTTAAAATGATTATGAAAGGCTTAGAAGGGTAGGTCACACACGGCATATTACAGAGACAAAGAGAGAGGCAGGACACAGAGCAATTTGGAGTTTTTGATCCATAAAAACAAAGACGAACTAGCTGTGCTTGTTATAGTCTTATGTCAATAGCATTTTCAATAGCACTGCTTGATATTACTGGGGAGAAAGAAAGAACAGAAGAGGGAAAACAAAAAAGAATAAAAACAAGGCGTGCGCAGTCCCACATGACCTAGGAGAAGCAATGACAATCAAATGGCCCGCAGCAGACTTTCTCCGCCCTCTCTCTCTCTCTCTTTCTTCTTGTCTCTCTCTCACTTTCTCTCTCTCGCTCTTTCTGTATACTTTGATGTACAAAATAGCCCCAATCCATAAACAGCACCATTACTTTCACTGCCTACCGACAGTGCTCTCTCTTTCTTCCTCCATCCTCTCTCTCTCTCTCTCTCTCTCTCTCTCACTCACACACACACACACACCCTCTCCATTTTCTCCAAAGATACTCTCAAGGTATATTTTGCCAGAGGCAAAGATTTTCTTCATTTGGTCCAGGGTTGTATGGAAGGAAGTAGAAAATTGTGTTGTCTAGGGCAGATGCTTTAAATCTGATATCACATAGTTATATATAACTGTCTTATGCATGTCTGACAGTGACATATAGCTTTCCACACCTCCTCCATTATACCTGCCCACCTTTATTTTTTTTATATTGTCAAACCTTTCACACATCAATAGTAGTGAGACAATCAGCAGTAGTAAGATATGGAATTCTGACCACACTGCAATGGAGAAACACCCATACATTTCTTACCATACACCTTTCAGTAAATGGAATTGTCCAGAGGAAAAATGCCAAACTGTTTGCTTAGGTTGTATTTTTCCCATGTCTTTTTCTTGTCTGTCCTATTTTGTTTGTTTGGATAACGGATGGGGTTTTGACCTCTATGACTGCAATGAATGCAATGTCTCAGTCAAATAGACGTTGCATAGAGTTTTAGCAGCCTCTGATAAAGATGCAAAAGTACTCCATACTTAATGAACATTTATGTATGTAAATAAAATAAACAGCATGTGGTATTGTCATTCATTGATTTAACTGATTTACAAGGTAAATAGGAAGAAATACACTGGTATAGCTACATGTCAGGGTTAGAAATTAACAAGGGCTCGGGGCAGGAATACCCTTAACAGTTCATAAAATGCCTGTGAAATTAAAAATGAGGGCAAAAGCTGTCTCCCATAATTGTGATTAGCATTTCACTCTGTTCACATTTTATTTATATTCATTTTATTCATTGAGTTTATTCATTGATTCATGTGTGAATGCGACTACTGTCCCCCATGGGCCACCATAGCGATTTTTTTTTGAGAATTGTTCTTTCCTTGCCTATTATTCTTTTCAGTCTTATCTGCCCACTACAATGAGTAAAATCAGGAATCATGGTGGTGGGCTTTCCTTAAAGATATACTGTACCTTAATTCTTTTGAGGCTTTAAAAGCTACAGGGAATGCTAAATCAAGAAAATAAAATGTAAAGTGGGCCACTTTTGCATTTCCAACTTCTGTGACATATGTCAAACTCTACCCAACACAAAATGTATTTCTGAATTGCTGAAGATGTTGTGTAACCAAACAAGAAGGCCGCCGTACAAAATAAAAAGTTGGTCATTGTATAGAAATTGATCTAAATCCCACACATCACGTTATGTTCTCTGTCACCCCAGAGACTAATCTCACTCGTCTGTTCTTGTAAACACGCTGCACCCCGCGCCTTTTTTCCTCATCCGCTTTTGTGAGGCAGACATCACCTGCTAGATGGACAAGGGTGCAGTCTGACCTCAAAAAAAGCTGTCTGACAAAAATCTGATATCGACTTGACAACACAAGGTAATTGTTAACTTTGTTTTCTCCAATATTGAACTTGGGATGTTACTGTCCGCAAAGTATGACATTACCCCAGCTGCTAGCGGAGTCTATATATTCAACAAGTCACGTAATCATACATCAACAAGTGAAAGATTATTTTTCTCCTGTGCATTGAACAAACATCCCTCAGATGAGCATTGAAAAATATTTCACAAGAAAAAGGCCTCGAGGAGGAAGAAAGCCAAAGTGAGTCCCCTTTCACAGTGGAAAGGGAATGATTGAAATAAAGTGTTAAAGCAATGTAAACAATGTATTGGGCTATGGGCAAAATAACTAATACTAACCATAAAAACAAGCATGAACTGCATGAAAATGTATTTTGTCATAGGAATAGACAATATCAATTTAGAAGAATGCTACTTGTCACGGCAGAAACAACTCAACTACTACCACTATCTCGCAGCCTGTGAAGAGTTGGGCCTTAAGCGATACATCCAAAAGTGATAATTAACAGATATTGATTATATCAATTTTGTCAAGACTGAGTGTGTGCAAGCAAGGAAGAAAAAATTATATACTTATACACATCGACACACAATATTTTGGCAAATCCCTAAAATCTGCAAGATACAGTACAAGTGAAATGCCCAGCCCTTCAGTCACTTTGAAAGTAACAGATAGATATCAATGAAATGTGAAGGAGGAACGATCATGTGCAGATTCAAAGACAAGAGACAGAGACTGCAGAGTGAACAAAATACCAAAGAACTTGATGCAGTGCTGAAGAAAAAAGGGTCTCTGACATAAACAACAACATAAAGTCCTTAAATGTCCTCCTTAACCCATTGAACTTGTTGCATATCAACATCATCACATCAATTTTAAGACTTACAAAGAGAAAAATCACAGAAAAAGACACACACACACCTTGGCAATACAATTGTCACACAACTGTTTGCACTCAGGCAACTTGGTAATTGCCACTGGCCTATAACAGAACAACATGAGTCACCTACAGGTTTCATTTAGCTGAATGGCCTTCATGTCACATAACTAAGGACACTGGTGCTGGCTTGGCAAAATGATATGGATGAGTAATGGGATGCCATCCACATCCGGACACTCTGGGAAGGTGAGCGGCTGCTGCCAAGCCCCAGTCCCTGTTGACCTCTCCTTCCTGTGCACTCAGCAAATTTGCCCATGACACCCCATGGGCCACTCTCACCAGCAGTGACATATGGCAGCCATCCTTGGTATTGTATCATTGTGTTATGATACTGGAGATTATGAATATAACACTAGAATGCAAGAAATGACCACCTGGAATCCATGCAGACAATTAGCACGTTCAACAGTTTGCCAGCCATTCAATTACACCAATGAATACAAATAAAAAGAAAGAAAAAAATCCAAATGTGTCACCTTGTACTGCCCACATGCCACCTTATGTTCTTTTTTCGACGTGCAGAATTTGGATCTCACTCAGGGGCAGGCAGACACAAAAAGGGCCTGCTGATTCAAGGTTTCAGCAGAGCAAATCTTAGGCAGGGAGCTGAGAGCAAAGAGCTGGCCATTTTGCAGTTTGCTCTCATCTGCCAATTTCTTCCTGGGGCTTTCAGAGTCAATCAAAGAGCTACCAGAATGCTCACACCAGTCTTTTAATTATTCATGGTAATTCTATGCCACTACACACTCTCTCTGCGGCCCCTGTCGCCTCCCCCAAGCGAGGTGTGCTCTGATGTGTTTATGTGTACTGAATATATAAAGAAAAAAATCCTCCATCCATTACAAAACACTCTCTGCTCTGCCCTGTGCTACACTGGCAGCTCTTTCAGGGTCGTCTGGCTTCCACTGCTCTGGGTAGCTGAGCTGATAAATGTTTGGTCCCATGAAACCCAATTCTTTTGCCCCTCTATTCTGTCACTGGACACAGTACACACGTATATCCAGCTTCTCCACACTTGAACATTTGTAATATTAATTTATCCTCATATCTAATGTTCCATTGCAATCTCATGTATCTTTTCAATTTAGAAGTCTGACCTTTCTTTATACTATCTATCCATGTTTATTGTGGCCATTCAAACAGCTCCACTTCCTGATAACAGTCCTGCCTCGAAGACCAGACTTGTGTAAAAAGGCGTGTCTATCATCAGGTCTCCAGGGGGATTGGAATTTTTTGATAAGCGCTACCCTTGTTGAAAATGCATTCACTTCCTTCTATGAGCTAATTAGCTGGAGAGGGGGCAACGCTACCATTCTTGCCTGTCTATCAGCCTGCCAACAACCATTGACATCACAAGGTAGATGTCAAGTTCAGCCTTTTGTGTCTGAGACAAGCCTATTACCAAGAAGTGTGAACAGGAGGTTTAAAGTTGGTAGAAGGCAGCAGCATGATGATAACAAAATCCGTATGATGAAAAAAAGCTAAATTGCACTACAGTTTCGCTTATATTCCCATAACAGCCTTCCCCAAAATAAATAACAAAGTAAAAAGAAAAAAGGGGGAAAAACTGTGGTTGAAGTCCCTCATTCACCATCAGTCAACATTTCTACACCAGAGGAAGAAATAAGATGCTGGCAGCAAGAGGCTATAGCTAGAGTATGCAGTACAGTCTATGCTCTTGATGTCCTTTCACTTGATTCATCTCAGGTGTCCTGGGGTCTCCAAAGGGAATATTGAAGGTGCTGCCACTGTTTGGGCCTCTGAGAGAAAGGTGATCTCTCCAGTGCAGAGAAGCTATTATGTTTTGTTGGTTGGTGGTTGGAGAGAAATGGCACACCTCCTTTCTCCAAATCTTCACAAGCCTTGTCAGAGATAAAAAAAATGGGGAAATGTTTCATGTCTCCTGTCTGTCGCTGCCAAAAGCAAAAAAGCAGGGCAAAAGAAAGCTGAGATAGACACAGTGACATACCAAGGGAGGATGTGGCAGGGATGAAAGCATATCATTTTGTAAGGGATGATCATGAAACTGCCCCCTTTTTTTATTTTTTTATCTGGAAAAAGAATTTGTCAGATTTTGAAGGATTTATTGTTTCTGCTTTGCCCTACCACTCGATACAGGAATGGGACTTTGAAAAGGTGTGTTTACAAGCCAGTCAAATGTGTCCTTTTGATATTAGTGACAAGTAGCTTAAAAACGAGACCAAAAGGTCGGTAATCCACTGAAACCGACAGTGTTTGTTCTCAGTTTTAGCTGAAAGAAGATCACTAATTGATCCTTTTAGAGGTTCAGGTCACTCATCCTGATCCCGCAACAGTCAGTAGTTGAATATTGATGCATTAACACATCTATCCTTTCTAACACGTGGATCTGCTGTGAACATATTTTGCGGCTTTAAAATGAATCTTTCTTGGCAGAGCTCCTGTCATGTCCCGTTTTGAGATCTGTAGGCATACTAATAGATAACAGAAAATGGATTCTATTCTCTGACGAGGTCACATTTGCTATAACAGCTCTCATTCAATGCAATAACCCTTCTTCATCTTCAAAGCACTGCAGCAGATGCTCTTTCAACTCATTATCTGCAATGGTGCACATGTGAACCGTTTGTCTCTCTGTACAACTTTGTTGTAATAATTCATGTTCTAACGCACCTATTTGGAGTGGAAATGTTCAAAAGAAAACATATTTTATAATTATTTATTTTACAGTTAATAAGCTATTCTATAAAGCAAGGTATGGCAATGTTGACAAAGCATTGTATTGTATTGTCCTTTTTTATGGATATGACTTGAAAGATTTGAAAAACATGTTTTCAGTGTGGTCTAGACACCACTGACAAGAAGACTTTAAGTTCTCAATTACAAGAACCTACATTGATTGCTAGAGCTCTTTATACAAGGACTAACAGTACTGTACATGTCAGCTAAGTGGGTTAGAAATGTATTTCAAAGGCGCGAAATGTTTTTTGCCTGTATTGTCCATAAACACTGAAGCAAAGAACTGAATGTTCACTAACAATACAGTTTGAAACTGGTCATTTTTATTTCCCTCCTGGAAGTTTTAACTTTTATTTTTTAACATTTCCACATTTTCTGAAGAGAACACAACTTATTTCTCAATTAGGCCATTATACTGTTTATCATTATGATTAATCATACAGTACAAACTGTTCCTTTGTCAACAGACCATAGATAAAGGACAATTATTCATAATGTCCTTTAACTATTTCATAAAAAAAACAACCTTAATGCTAGTTAGTAACCATCCTATTTACTAAGTAAAGCTTTGTAGCCTAAGGAGAGGAGTTCCAATCCAAAGTCCTTTAAATAATGGCGGAAGACACAGTTGGCCTCGGGCTCAATGTTTATCACTGGCAACATCAGGAGACTAGCATCCATAATACCACTCTGCATTCACAGCATGTTTCCTCTATCCCCACTGCTGTGGTGATGAATGGCTAACACTAGAGCTGTGCTCACCTCTGAGAACCCTGGCCTTACCCTTGTGAGTGTCCTGTAAAGCATTCTGTCTGATTACAAACAGCGGTGCTAGCTCACATTGGTGCCACATTACACATGAAAGAGGAGAAAAAGATCATGTTTTTACACAGTTATGCTCTGATTCATCTGATTTTGCCCATGCAATATTATCACTACAAACAATAAGGCAATGTAAAAACTCACATTTGAAGGTGAGATTCTAGAAGTGAGATTCTGTGTTTGTGTTCATGTGTGCATGTGTGCGTGTGTGAATGTGTGTGTGTGTGTGTGTGTGTGTGTGTGTGTGTGTGTGTGTGTGTGTGTGTGTGTGTGACCGCAGCAGGAGTGGGTGGGTCTGCAGGAGGAGATTAGTGATGCACAACACAACATAGAGGCATGTAGCTGCATCTCATAGACTAACTGGGCAGCCAAGACCATTACTCTTATACTTCCTCCATTTAAAGTCTCTCCCTTCTATCTACCCTCTGCCCTCCTGCTTATTCTCTTTTTCTTTTCATTCTTTCTCATTTTATTTTCTCTCTGAACATTGAATCATCCATTGCCTGATTGAAAATCCTGTGGACAAGGCATATTGCTGCACTATCTGAAATACAAGCTAAACTCACCACAGTGATCATGCACATGGATGCTTTATTAATTTTTCTGCTTTAACATGTGGCATGATACTCTAAAGTGATTCATGATTCTTCTAAAGTGCCAGTTCTGCAATGTTAAGTTTGTATTACATTTAGTGAAAACCATGTAGGTTGAGTTGCTTAGACACTGAGAAGCATAACGTTATCCCTGAATGGATATTTTATATTGAAAATAATAACAAAGTGTGTCTTGTATTTGGGGGTCATACTGAGCCTTCAGAGGATAACAACAGAGGAAGCACAGACAGTGAGGGAAATAAAGTGACTCCTGTGATGTCTGTAGGATCCCTGATTTCCGCTGCTCAGTAAAAAAAGTGCTGCTGTGCTGCCAAGTACTGGCTTCAAAATTTTGACTCACTGTGATGTAGCTGTCATCCTTTCAAAGGAAGTGGATAACAAAGAGGAATGGGTGCATGTACCATGTCTTTCACTGAGCTTTTCTGAAGTCCAGGAGAAGATGCAGGACTTCTATTTCAATCTGCATGGAAAGAATGCTGAGCTGGGTGTTAATCCAGCATGTCAGGCCTGGGGCTTTACTTTCAGTATTTTGACCAGTGATGGCAGATAGTCGCTTGCAGTTAGCACCTTTGTAGTAGGAAAAAAATCCTACATGTCATATAAAAAACATGATGTGTGCTTATATGTAGCTGTGATTAAATCATCAAACCATTGATTTGCAGTTGATGTCATGACAATCAAACAGATCAAAACAGATTTTGCCACTGGGTGCCTGCTTGATTGTCTTGAAACCTTGGCCATAATTCTGGTCAAATGATACAGAAATAGTAAGATAAAAGGTTGATAGATAGCTATGATCAGGGGGGTTAAAGGTTTGCTAAGTTGGGTTGCTAAAGTTGCCCACACTTCCTTGACCCAATATAAATCACTCTCTCCAGCAAATTCACCAGCCTGATCTGACTGAATTCATTGTTGCCCCTTCTATCAGTACAAGGAAAATCACAGTTGGAACAATTGCTTAAATGTGGCATTCCATAAAGAGCATTTTTATTTAATTCATGAACAAACATGAAATAACCATACTTTAACCATACTTTTTTAGCTGTGTTTCAGGTTTGGTGTCTTGCAAATACAGGCAACTGCAGTTTTAACTGAGTCAGGTCTTTTGTGGATGTTTTGGATATACCCATCATTGTCAAAGAATCCTCAAGAATCCAGCAGCAGCAAGGCTACAATTGCATCATCAGTGACTGAGCGTGTGCTGACAACCTGTCCGCCTGAAAGGCTTTTTATTGTCACAGTTTGCCTCCGGGCAGAACATCACCCATATTCAGCGCACTCTACAAAGGCAGAAGCTAGGGTACTTCCGGGCTTCTAGACTGCAACATTACCTATTCAATATTGGAAATACCCATCATCGAGAAAAAGACACTACAAAGAAGTACAATACTTCCCAAGGCTCCAGTCACTCCACTTTGACTGTCAATGCTGCACATCAATGTGCCTTTGGCAGATAAATCGCAGAGCTTTGCTCTGAGTTGCTTTCATTTCTATTTGTGGGGCATACATGTACAAATTGACAGAGGTTTTTTTTTCTTTTATCCCAATAAAAGCAGTTGTCTTTATAGGTTTTATACAAGCTGTACTTATACTAAAGAATGAAAAATAATGGCAACATTTAAATTATCATGCCATAATTTGTGTTTAGTTTTGTTCTTCTTTCCTTCTACCTTTATTCACCACCTCAGACGTCTCCTTGTGGAAGTTATTACTGTAAACTCCAGCAAATTAAAGAACTCCTTGGAGTACATGTTGTTCACTGCCTATCATTAATCTCAGTAAATTAGAAAATAGAGCAATGAACCATTTTAATGACTTTGAATCCAGGTTTTCTTTGTGTCTGGCTTGATCAGAGCCATAGCCCACTTCCTATCATTTAAAAGGACTCAAAGTTTCATGCTTGTGTGGATATAAAATCCATTGTTAGACACTGACATTGAATTTACGAGACTGATTTACAAATGTACTTTTCACTGCAAATGATAGTGGAATTTTCTTCAGTCCTGGTGATTTATCTATAGGTTTGTTGGGCCATCTGATTTTATTCAAGGAGATAAAGCATTTGGGGGATTTTTCCTTGCTCCAACCTCTATGCAAATTTGTACATTTGTCACAAGATATTGTTCTATTTTCATTTTTAAGAAACAAATTCAATAAATCATTGTCCAAAAAAATATTCACAATTGCGTATTTTGAAAGTAGTTCAAAATACGCAATTGTGAATATTTTTTTTTCTGGTACCCTCCACTGAAAGGCTTAGCAATGTGATTTACACAAGCAGAATAGAGATCGAACACACTGGATCCCGTCGTCTTCTCCTCCATCTCCCTCACTAATGTGTGTCTCAGGCGTGAAATGCAATAACAGATTTTAAACTCAGAGACCATAAAAGGTAGCTACACCAAAAGGTTATGTAGAAGCCATTAGAATTGAATGTACTTCTTTTAATACACATGAAGCCTTCTCATATTTAATATACTGCTCGTGCTAACCTGAAAACTTGATTTGTGAAAATCAATAGGATGTATTTTGATGCTGTATGAGCACACGCCACACACACACACACACACATACATATTTCCCCTCTCTCCCTCTCTCTCTCTGTCTTGCCAAGCCTATGCTGGCTCTACAGTCTCGTCTTTATCTACAGATCAAAAGTAGAGATCCCCTCTATATGACTGAAAACCCTTGGACTGCTCTCCACACAGCTGAATTTTTCACTCCTTCCCTTTCTCTAGTCCTTGTTTATTTATTTCTTTATTTCTCCAACAGTGAGCAGGATTAGTCAGGAGCGGCAGCCCCGCTATCAGCCCAAGATGTGCTCTTCCATCCTGCTGCTCCGCTCTGATAAAGAAACTGCTCAACGAGTGACTCAGGTGCACAGAGAGCCTTGTAGAAAACAACATTTCTCTCAGTGAAGCACAGTCCTGCATGTCAATGCCTGCCAATGGGCAATGGGAGATTTTGGCTCATGGTACATGCAACGTGCTACCTGGCATGCAGGAGGGTAGAAGGTCTCTCAGTGTGTAAACCTGCATAAACCTTCCACCGTGGGGGAGATAGAATGTGTTTCTATTTTGATTGTCTTACGCAAATTGGGAGTCATGGAAATTCTAATTATCGCTATAGATTTAAAAAAATACCAAGGTTATAATTCATATTTATACATCACACATTTATGTGTGCATTATAAACAGCATGGACAGTACACATCTTTTAATACTGGCATTAAAGGGTATGTGTGGAAAAACAATAAGGGAATGTGAGTGGTATTGCTAAATCTTCAAAGAACAATGAGATTACAGCTGATTACCTGCATCATACCATTGTACATTACTATGTAAAAGTGGGCCAGTTTCACTCTTGGCCAACACACAGCTAACACTATTTTGATGCTATTTTGATGCACTGGGCAGTGAAGGAGCCTTTGGAAGCCATGTCCATTCAAAGACAAATTTGACAATAATGCTCTGCTCACATAAGTAAAAATCCACTTGAATGCTAGTCATTGAGAATCATATTTCTGCCTCCCAACCTCCCTCCTACACCAACACAGACACACACCTGGACTGGATGTCTGTTTATTCTGACAAAATCTAAATGGACTGACTTACTTTTGTACTGCACAAGCAGATGCTTCCAAAAAAAGAAGAAAAAGTGACCTGACGTGCATTTTGTCACGCGTATATTGACAATACCTATTAAGTTAAAGCTCACATACTAATCCTGTACAATACTTGGATGTATAGGATTAACAGTATCTTAACAGTCTGCAATCAAAATGGCCATTAATTTTTTTTGGTGTTTTTGCACTGTGCTTCCCAGAGATCACCAGGCAATCAAACACTGACTTTTTTTCTTGGATTTTCTGTTGATGAAGTTTTAGTTTATTTACTAGCCTTTATTTGTTTTGTTTGCTGTTTGGCCCGGACAGCTCAGTTGGTAGAGCATGAGACTCTCAGTCTGAGGGTTGTGGGTTCAATCCCCATGTAGTGTAAAAACTGTAACTTGTAAGTCGCTTTGGATAAAAGCGTCTGCTAAATGACTGTGATGTGAAGTAATGTAATTTGTCTGTTCAGCCATGGTGGCTATCGCTGCTCATGGTAACTATCCAGTTCTCCTTCAATTTATTCCAAACTGCTGTTGCTGCTGCCAAAAATGTAAAATTACTTTCTGTGTGCCAAAGTATTTTTTCCTGGAAAGACCTACACGACACCAGGTGTTTAGAACTGCAAATGTAAAAGCTTTCATGAACTGAGTATAGGTTGAATCGCGAAACATGTCATGCATAAGTACTAACATAGACAAAATCTAAAAGAAATCCCTGCCTTAGGTGTAAGATTGTTAGCCATTTGCTGAAATGGCTCGTTTAAGTGGCTGCTGTGAGAATGATCCGATTTGTGCTGGTGGAAAAAGCAATTGCCACAAAGTTGCCTAAGATTCAGCTCAATCACTAAATCTAAAACAAAAGTCACATTTCGACATTACCTGCTAGACCTACCTCAATACCATTTCTCTTTCTAAGCTAGCTAGTGAACAATCAGAAGGTAGAATATGTAATCTTTAACCTAGTACTTAGGGCGACTGTAAAAGAATTAAAGAATCTGCTTCCAGTGTACAGCTGTAATTTAAAGCATGGCTCATCAGTTCTGCATTCAACATTTTACTAATTTTACCAGGAGATGACAACATGATGAGGGGTGAGAAACAACACTATGAGGAGCCAGCCTGGACAAAAGCGAAACCAAACCATGCGAGAAAGAAATCTAAATGAGCTGCTGTGCAAGAGGGAGATTGAATGTGCGCGCAGGGTGGTTCCAAATTACAGCTGCAAAGAAATGAAAGTGTCTATCATGCACAGGGCAAGTTCAATGACCGTGCATACACCTTGAGTGTCAGTGCAGAGTGGATTCAAATGCCAAACTCCAAGAGACTGAATGACCATGCCCTCGCACAAAGAGGAATGACTGTAACCCCACACAGAGCCTGTTCAATTTGCCCGTGCAGAGCCAGTTGATCTTTGCGTGAGAGACAGAATGAACATGGCTTCGCACAAAAGGTAATAACTGACCTCACGCAAAGCCTTTTCAATTAGCCTGCACAGATTGTAGCTCCATGCAGAGATTTAACCATGTGAGAAGCCTGTCCAATGCAGACCAGATATGGCCAAAAATACATCATTTTAATGAAAAAAGCATGGCCATTCACAAGAATCAATTGGTATATGGTTATGCGCAACAGCAGGAACTAGTTAATCAAAAATGGGTATCAAATAACCAAATAACCAGATTTATATTTTAGTTAATGTGCTTTCAAAATGGCAAACAAAGTATAATGTATATTCTATATTGTACGTATTCTGCATGATTAGCCTCAGTAAACTGTTTATACTGTTTATTTGTACTTATACCAAAAGTTCTGGCACTTCTTGAATTATTTAATAATACTGTGTGTATGTGTGTGTGTGTGTGTGTGAATGTGAGAGAGAGAGACAGACAGATGAAATCGATGAAATGGAAATGCTTCTATTACTGTCAAGGTCTGCATAATATAGCTCATGATTCCTGATAGCAATAGCAACTAGTGAGTTAACATGTTCTGAGGTTGTATTTAGGAAGTTGTATTTATAGTGCCAGAAAGACACTGACTTTCTGGTGTGCCATGTCATCATATATCAATGCATATGGAATAAACCACCTTTTTATTTGTGATAAACTTTGTGATGCTTGATTATCACTGGTGATTTATCACTCTCACTCATCATCCATCTCCCTCAATAAATGTTTATAATCATGGTTGTGTAAAATTCATATAATTGTCCTGTGTCCATTTACAACAATTTAGGGACAAAAGTTTCCCAGAAGAAAACATATCTCTACAGTCAAACATATCTCGGGCAGATTTTGAGAATAACTTTGACTATGGTTTAATTCCTCCAATCTTCTTAATTATTGTGGGGCAATGGTAACATTAAAATTTGGTTGCACACTTTATAAAACAGTTAATCATACAAAATACCTACCATCCATATTTTGTTTGCTATTTTGAAAGCACATAGCAAAGACTAAAATTTCAATCAGAATTTTGGCTGTTCGAAACCCATGTTTAATAAACTATGTCCTGCTCTTTCATATAACAATATCCCAATTGATTCATGTGAATTCCCAGGTTTTCTGATTAACATGATGTATAACAGTTTTGCAGTTATTCGAGGGTATGTTCCTCCCTTTTTTCCTCTTAATATCTATTTTGCTGTTGGTTTTGACCATCTCTTGTCTGCATGGGACAGGCTTCTTGTGTAGTTAAATTTATGTCCCTGCGAGCTACAATCTTCCCCTTGTGGAGGCATTGAAACCCTCTTTGTGCGATCTTGTCTTGTGCAATGAACCATCTCATTCCTCTTTGTGCAAGGACATGTTCGTTCTGTCTCGTGCAAATTTCAACTGGCTCTATGTGGAGTTTGCCATTTGGATCCACTCTGCGCAGCCATACAGTTGCATGTGCACATTGTGCCATTGAACGTGTCCTGCACATTACAGGCGCTCTTATTCTTTCGCGGATGTAATTTGGACGTCATGTAGGGGCGGTTCTACACCCACACCATTCAGCACCCAGTGAAATTTCAGCCACTTTAACTTAGGAGATCTGTACGTGTGTATACTGACAAGCCTGGCCAAATGGTGCAGAAATAATGTGTGTAAAGCACCCTTCCTCTCAGGGAGCCAGAATTCCCCCACTTACTGTCTTACCTAGGCTAATTTGTGATATGATTCAGGCACTGGCTACACAGCCTTGGGCCTCTGAAGTGCTCAGAATTACAAATGAATCATACTGACTTTTACAGTGATCTCCCCTGACTTCTGGAGGGGTGGGGTCACAAACTTACAAGAGCAGCAAAAGTTGATGTATGCCTCCTCAACAGAAAAGGGGTGAAAGATGAGCTGCAGTATACTAGCTTATACTTATGCCCCCACCCCCTCACAGGCCATGTTCTCTGCCTTTTTACTGAATCAATTGAAGCTACACTAAAGAGCTCCTGTTTTTCTCTCTTTCTCTCAAACAGTGGCATGAATGCATAAATGCCTAGTATGTACATAAGTGCACATAAATGTGCTTACCAATTAACACTCTCTCTCTTACACACACAGACACACCAATACACTAAATCTCTAAACCAGTCTTCTGACTACTTAATACAGATAATACTAATATACTGTATGGTATCTGCATTATCTAGCTTATTGAGGAGCCATTCAGTCACAGTCTTGGTGAGATACATTTCAACTGCTACCTTTCATTCAACCCCATTGGGCTCAGTTAGAGTTTTTGTCTACATTGTTTGTATTTCAAACCAACACCACTTAAACATGAATTGAGCAAGATGAGAAAAATGAATTCTGCTTATGTAAAAAACATTTGGGGGATTCATTTGATCAGTAGAACTAAAAATACTACAAGTTGACCACATCTCTGTCTTCATGTTTTTCAGCTGAATGAAAGCTTTTAAAGAATTGTCAACGTTTTATTCAAGGCCTAGATGTGTATCTTAGTCACTGCCCTAAAACGTCACATGCTGTATGTCTGAGGTGAATCATTTTTAAATAATGAAAAAAGGAGAAGAGGGAAGAGATGTCCAACTGAGAGGTTTCAAAACTAAACATGTGAAATGAGGAAAATATGAAATGACACATAGGGACAGTAAACAGTCCATCTGTGTTTTCCCAGAGGATGCCTGCCATACTTTGAACTGCACTTAAAGAGGAACTAAGGCAGTCCAATATCAATCTAAGAGCATTCTAATGGCTTTAGAACTTTGTTTTTTCCCTGGAAAAAGGGAAGCTATATAGGGCTGAATGTGACAAAACTTGAAGGACTAATGGAATCTTGATACATTCAGGATTCTCCCTGTGTTGCTGATTTTGTGATGGAGGTGACATACTTCCAACTGTCTAACTCTATGTGTTCATATTACCATCAAATGCAATTCTAAAGTTTGTGAACTGACAAATTTTATGATGTTGTTTCATTATTATTTTCTTTCGCAATACTGAAAAATCTAGCCTTGGGCCAAATCACAAGATTGTATGGTGTATAGAAGAAACACTAGGGAAATATCCTCTCATTTTAGAGCAAATAACATGTATAGGATGTGAATATGTGTAGAATCTCTTATTCAGCTATTGTGAAATATGCCTAACATTTTGTACCACTCAAATACTTCCACGCAAATAATAATTTTACTACAAAATTATATATCTGACAAAAAGGATGCTGCAACTTGTTGTATGATGCTTTGCTGTGAAACAACACTTAGAGAGTCTACTGTCAGTACAGTGTTGTTGAGACAAAGCATTTAGAACTATATAAACTCTAAACAAAGTCTCAGCCATTAATAGTGCTGTGCTACTGCAGTTACTCCACTGCAAATATTTAGTTAGATTGTCTGTATAATATTAATAATTACATAAAATAGAAAAACACTTGTTTTATATTCCTGTCATTTAAATTGAAATAGCAGTTGTAACGTTACCACAATTGCCTAATAATTTTAATTTTAATAATTTTACTAAAACTGATGATAAAGTATGAATCTGTAATAGAAATGTAAAGCTAGGATGGTTATCTAAATAATAGCAGATCATCATGACCTTTGAAATGCTATGTATTCATAATCCACATCTCTGTCATTTGACATTTAAATGTGGATAAAAGACATACATAAACTGTAATTTTATATTACTCATGGATAATTACCATAGTTCTCTTTTTAGATGCTTATTTTACACCAGCAAACAACCAACTGGCTATCAGCAGAAAATTATCAATTATGCCGAAAGAGGTCTGCAGTAGGTTAGAACAACAACATATTTATGCAATTTGTGAAAGGTTATTTAAAATAGCTTCATTTGTTCATTTCAAATGTGTTTGGGTCAGTGTACAGAAAAGGTGTCATAAGTTTTAAGTACAAGATATCAATAGTTTTCCTTCATATTTGGTTAGAATACATCTTGAGGATTTCATTTGTTTTGGGCAAATATTCAGGATCTATAGCAAGAGGCTCTAGAACAGTGGTTCCCAATCCAGTCCTCAAGGACCCCCTGTCCTGCAGGTTTTAGCTCCAGCTCTGAACCAATTAAGGTATCATGAAAACGTGAAGCTCTAATTGGTTCAGGTGTGCCTGAGTAGAGCTGGAGCTAAAACCTGCAGGACAGGGGGTCCTTGAGGACTGGATTGGGAGCCATGCTCTAGAAGATAAAAATGCAATAATACCTCAATTATCCTGACTCAAAATAAAATTTTGGGTGGCAAAGTAAGGAAAATGGATGGCAATTTGTCACCTTTATAGATTGTTTATAGATTGTGTTCCAACTCAAACTTGTTCAAACTTGACAGACAGAATAGAAGAAGACAGCTACAAGTTTATAGCTTCAAAGTTGTTTGTCAAAGTGAAAAATGACTTGATAACAAAATAAGAAAAAAAAGTACCTCAGCCAAAAATGGCGACAAATCCTTAGTTTGCCAGAGAGTGTCACGTATCAAAGTGTGAGAGTGATGTTGATGCAGTGATTTGTTATCCAATCAAATTAATTTTTTCTCAGTAATATGCAAAATGTGTAAACACTTGATTTACAACAATGCACCTGAATGTGACAAGGAAACGGCAGCGGGGGGCACATTTGAGAGGGAACCAATCATTAGTTATCGAGAGACGCTCAAAGTAATTAATGACTTGTGCAAACTGTTTGCCAGTGAAAAACACAGAACATTAATGAATCATTTTCAATACATAATCAAGTAATTAGAAAATGAACTCAAGAGTAAATCCAGGAACCACGATAATGAATACTGGTGATTATCAATTTGAAGCCATCTCCCTTACGCCCCCAAGGGACCTGTGCTAGTTTTGGTGGGAGAGAAAGGAGGAGGGAAGTATTCTATTCTGACACCATGATAATGTGCCAGTGCCACTCACAGATCCAATGTGACACAGCTGTGGAGAAACTGAATTTCCTCTATTCTACATTCCAGTGTTTTCTGTCTGAAGCACTGTCATGTTTGCTCCAGTTCAGTCCATTATTTCAAGTGAAATCAACTTTAGGTCTACTAATCCATGGCCTTGTATGCCAGGCTTTCTGCACATCTAATAACAAATACGTTGAAAACTGTGCTAATTATTTATACAGGGCCCTCATTCTGTCAATGATTCAAGGATAGCTTCTAGTGTTTCGTGAAGATGTCTGATTTTTATGACATGCCAGCTGTGTGTTGAGCCATGCCTGCCTAAACCACCAATTTATTTCCCTGAGTAGCCTAATCTTTGGTTTGGTACTGACTTTATAGAGCTCCACTCACTTCAAAAACAATGTGCATTATTATTGAATTTGTGACTTTTTGGTTTAAGTAGGCTCCAAGATTCAAAAGAGGGCTTAATATTTGAGTTAAACCCAAGACTTGGGTCTAGAGCCTAAATAAACTTAAAACATGGTTGGTTTTCTTACATGCAAACATTTGACAAGGGTAAACCCCTGAGAAAGTAATGTGTTCTATGACTAGGAATTTCCCTTCTAGCTATCTTGTGCATCAGAAAACAGAAGGATAAATGGGTTCCAAGGGGTTGTCTGTATATGGATAGGAGTTGTCTATGTCTGAAGTCCCCTCCTAAGATAGAGCAGATATAAATCTTACATACACCAGCATATTAAAAGCAGTCTGATCTAATGATTATGTCCTTTGAAGTCCTTTGAAGACCAAGTCTGAACAGGAAAAATCAGGTTGAACAGACTGGATGAGATGTTGAATTAAACAATGCAAATGGGGGCATCCTGGTGGCTCATCATGGGTTCAAATCCGACCTGAGACCTTTGTCAGATGTCATCCCTCCTCCCTCCCTATCTTTCCTGTCTCTTTGTACTTAACTGTCCAATAAAGTCAAAAATGCCCCATCTTTCAGAAACCCTTCTGCAAAATGGAGAATTAAGCTGTTACAATTATTCATCATTTATATGAATGTGTTATAAATGCCACAAGGGTATTATTAATGTGTTATTTAAACCCTCCACAAAGAAAATGTTACTCATTTGTTAAAATGTGTGATAAGTCCCCCCTACACTGGACATGTCTCTAACCTTTTACCATCCCCTATCACCACTCTACTCAACATAGCTGCATATAGAACATATCTAGATAGATAGATGGTGGAAGCTCCAGATTCCAAAGGAAACTAACTGAAATGGGCTAAATTAGTAACAAACAAACACGGTGAACTGGATTCCAAGAATTTAGTTACCTTGCTTTTCCTCTTTGATTAGCCAATAACATCCCCTCATCACTGAAATTACATAAATCAGAGTACATAAATTGTTTTTTGTCTATACCAAGACAACTACAAAAGCTGTAATAGTCAAGCGCTGCAGTGCTGCTTAAGACACTGCATCTGTGTAACTTC
>OOFE01050353.1:2968-21803 GCA_900323365.1 Monocentris japonica
GACGACTATCTTGTCCTTGGCCGGTCCCATCTGGATGAGAGGGGAGCGTCTCAGCAGCGAGGCGAACGATGTTTTGTCCCCGGCGGAGGAGCTGCTCCTCCCGGCGCGTTCCTCCTCCCGTTTCCGGAGGTCCGACTGCAGGTCAAACGCGGCAGCGAAGCCGGTTCTCGGTCTCTCTGTGCCGGCTTTGTCACGACCGACACCCTCCGTACCTCCGGACGGGTCGGTGGAGTCTGTGCTGTAGAGGGAGTTTCTAAAAAACAGCGACCGTTTAACGTTTAAACACGCTCCGGTCCTCACACTGGAAACAACCTTACACAGGGCCGCCATCTTGATTCTGTCCCACAATGCCAAGCAGCGAAAACGTCCTCCTTGAACGTTGTAAGGGAGGAAAATCATCATGGCGTCACCTGGTGGTTGAGACGAAGACTCGACGAGAAAGGCTTGACGTTAGCGTAACGTAAACAATAATACTTATGTTTTAAAAAAAAACAACAAAATTCACACAAAGTCAATCAACACAAGTAAAACCAAAAAGGCACCATAAGATTAAACGAGAATAAAGGGTGAAAACAATATTATAAGACAGATCCGCTGGGTTGTTGCAGCAAATAGTAATATATGATACAGTAAAGTAAAATAGAATAAATAAGAATGGGGTAAAAGAGAACGTACCAACAGGAAATCTGGATGAAAGTATGAAAAGGTATGGATTAGGATGTGCAGCAGTAGTAAAGATATGAACAACAATAGGATAAAAGACATCACGCAGAAGGAAGTCTATAGAAAAGGTTTTAAGAAATGTTTATACTCGCCCAAGCTTTACGTCTGCCTAGGTTTTATATATTGAAAATGAAGATACACAACACATTGAATGAAACATATCAGGCATTTACACATATTAAGTTATATATTGCATTCCATATTAAATCATATCCGTTTATTGTTCACATTTACTTCAGGGTTTCTAAAGTAACTAATATCATTTTATATCAGATTGTTGGAGTTTTGAAGGCAGCCAGCAGAGGGCGACAAGATGACTTCTCCTCCCAGAGGAGGCGGAGGAGGAAGAAGAAGAAGACTACTAGGAGGAACTGAAACGGGGTTGTAGTAGCAGCAGTAGAAGAAATCAACATGGAGGTGTTCGTCTCTGGGTCGTTGTTTAGTTTCACTAGAGTCTCTTTCCCTGCTGGGTCGTGTATCCGAGACGTGGTTGACAGTTTCTTAAACAAGAAGGTGAGTGTTCAGATGGTCGTTGGAGATACTTTGGGTTTCGTTTTTAAATGGTTTTGGTGTCGGCTAACATCTGCGAGAGAGCGGCTAGCCAAACCATGCGGCCAGCTAACTAGGCAACGTTAACTAGGTTAAACGTTGAACTGGTCGCTCTGTTTGGACAGAATCAGAACTAAGGATTACTACAGTCCAACCCAACCCAACACTGATACGGGACCGGAACCACCAATACGACTACAGTTGAAGAGTCAAACTCCACTCAGAAATCTGTCACTTTAAGCTGCCTTGCTCATCGGCTAACGTACATCCAGGTCAGAACAGACTGACGGACACCCAGACTGACGGACACACTTTTACTAATCCACAGGAGCCACGTTACAGCTCGGCATGCCTTTACTCCGACAAGCTGCACTGATTTTTATTAAGGACAACTTTTAGAATTGGCTCACATTGCCCGCTCCCGCCCCCCCACGGTGAGGTTTGGTGGAAGAAGATTGGAGGAATCACAGGATCCAGTTCTTAAATCGACATTTTATTGTATGTGGACGCCTGCTGGTCCACCATCCTCCTTCCTACATCATGGGTATTAATATGGAGTTGGTCTCCTTTGCTGCTGTAAAAGCCTCCACTCTTTTGGGAGGTTTTCACTAGATGTTGGATCATTGCTGCTGATCTGCTTCCATTCAGCCTCAAGAGCATCGGTGAGGTTGGTACTGATGCTGGGTGATGAGGTCTGGCTCACAATCGGTCCAGTTCTTCCCAGAGGTGTTGGATGGGTTGAGGTCAGGGCTCTGTGCAGGCCAGTCAGGTTCTTCACACTGACCTCCACAAACCATTTCTGTATGGACCTCTTTGTCCACGGGGGCGCAGTTATGCTGAAACAGGAAGGGCCTTCCCCAAACTGTTGCCAAAAAGTTGAAATCATTGTTGAAACCACAAAGAATCATGTAGACTGTCGTTGTGTTGTAGCGTTAAGATTTCCCTTCACTGGAGTTAAGGAGCCTGAACCATGAAAACCAGCCCAGACCATTAGTCCATCACATACATTAGAAGGGTGTCCGCAGACATCTGGCCATGTAATGTATCTCACCTTACTTTATCAGTGGCTCCTAACGATGTCCTCCTAATGTCTGAGGTCATCTTGTTCGAGGTATATGTGTTTGAATGCCTGTACCTGGACGAGTAGTGCCTGGTACCTGGACGAGTAGTGCCTGGTACCTGGACTAGTAGTGCCTGGTACCTGGACTAGTAGTACCTGGTACCTGGACTAGTAGCCACTACCCCTTGGAGTCCGGTCCTTATCATCTAGTTGTCTGGTGCTTCTGATCTAGTGAACGTGAATACTGTTGAGCTGTTAACATGATGATGTTTTGCAGGGTGTTCCTTCTCTGGATTTCTACGTCACCAGTAATGGACGGCGGTTGGCGCTGGAGGATCCGGTCCAGCACGCGGCCGTTTACCGCCTGGAGCCCCGGCTGTGTGGCGGGAAAGGAGGTCCGGTATAAGACCAAAGAGTTAAACCCAAACTACCACACCTGTGTCCAGAGGAAAACCTCCTAACATACATCTTTATTTACTAAATAGAATTTAGCCTTTTATTGGTTGACTTGAAACTTAATGAGAATTGTGAAATGAATGAAAAAAAATCTTCTAATGTTTCTGGTGAGTCGGTAAAACTTATCTTTTACTTTACAGTTACAGTTTTATCAAATGGTGGAAGTTTTATTGAAGCGAGCTCTTAACTTCTCTTGTTAGAGGACTGAGATGTTTTCATGGCTTGTCGGTTATTTGGTGAATGTTGTTCTCACCTGGAAACCAACCAGCTAAAGGAGTTTAAGAAACCCACTAGAACATGCTGGCTGTGAACGCACCATAGGAGAAAAATGGTCAATGTGTGTGTGTTTCAGGTTTCGGCTCCATGCTCAGAGCTCTGGGTGCTCAGATCGAGAAGACCACTAATCGTGAGGCCTGCAGAGACCTGAGTGGACGACGCCTCCGAGACGTCAACCACGAGAAAGAGTAAGAGTGGTTTCAAGGAAATGTACAGTTGTGGGAAAACGTTTGTGAACCCTTTTGAAATGACCTGCGTTCCTGTGTAAATGGTCTGAACTTCATATTTTCTTCTTCTTCCTCTTCCATTACAAGTTATTGAAAGTAGGAAAACCAATATCCACTGAATATCCAGTACCAAGCTCACGCCCCTTCTCTTGGGGTTGTTGCAAGGCATTCTGGGAAATGTAGGAAATCCCTAACTGATGATGAAACTGGAAAGCATCTGTTTCCATCCTGGGTCAGTAAAGTGTTGAACCTGAGTTTCTGGTTGTTTGGTCAGGATGGCCGAGTGGCTGAAGAAACAGTCGGAGCGTGATGCCGAGAAAGAGCAGCGGCGTCTGGAGAGGCTGCAGAGGAAACTGGCCGAGCCAAAACACCAGTTCACTGACACAGAGTACCAGCAGCAGTGCCACGACCTCTCCGAACGCCTGGAGGACTCAGTCCTGAAAGGTACTGGGCAACGGTTCGACTGGAATGAGCATCATGGAATCTGAATCTCTTCTAAATCTAGTTGGCTGCTAACAGTGAAAGAGTCTGGTTGGTTGGTTGGTTGGTTGGTTGGTTAGTTAGTTAGTTAGTTGGTTGGTTGGTTGGTTAGTCAATCTACTCTACAGGTAACCAAACTTCATTTGGAGTCCTATTCAAATATTCTTTTATAACTTATAGCTCTTTCAAAACAAAAAGTGCTTCACAGACAAGGAAGTAAAAGAGATCAGGAAATCAGCTGAAGAAACTAAAAAATAAAACAATGTACCTGATCTTAGTCTACGTTCAGCCTCATAAGGCGTCAAAACAAGATACCACTTGGGGCTGGACCTCGTTAAGATCTTTAAATGAACTCTAAAATGTACAAGAAACTAGAATGGGGTAACATGGTCCCGCCTTGGTTTGGTTAACAGGCTGGTTGCAGCCAGTTGAGGGAGTTCTTCCTTCTTAAAGTAGTCTAGCTGTGACGAGATGAAGGCAGGATCTGATTTTAGATGTTTTTAGCTGGAAGGAACATGACTGAACAACCGTCTTTACCTGAGGGTTGAAACTAAACACTGAATCAAATACTTGAATAGGCTAGAATGGACTGAGAGGTTACCAAGACTGTCCTTCAGTTGGAGGAAGTTCTGGGACATCCAGCTCGTAATATGTGATGAACAGCCTTAAGGTCGTTGAGGCTAAATGGGTTTACGCTTACATAAAGTTGCTATTCCACCCAGAGGGAGCATGGAAATGGGAAACTACAAGGGGCCTAGGATCGGTACTTGTGGAACGCCACAAGATTGATTCTGTCATGGTTTAAACATTTTATTTCATGCATTCCCTTTACATTGTGATAACTGGCTAGAGGTTGTCACTGTTATAGAGATCAGATAGACATTAATGATATAAAAATATTGAGTTTTATTACATAAAGTTAGAGGTTGGTTCAATCTGTGATAGAAAGTAGTGCAATGAGTGACTTATCTGCCACTTTTTACAAAAAAAAAGAATTTTAAAGAAAATTTCCCAGGACATTTCCAAGATGTTATGATTTGAAGGTCACTCCTCCTTGGAGTTTGTAAGCAGTTGACATTTGAATGAAACCCAGTATGAAGCTCCACTGCTCAATCTGACTGTTATTTCAGGGATGCAGGCTTCCTCCAGCGGCCTGGTGCAGGTGGAGGAGGGACGAGCCGCTAAAAGACCAAATCCAGATAAAACCCAACGGTCAACCAAGAAGAAGAAATGTTTCTGGTGAGTCGGACAGAGTTTGGTTGGTCCATATCACTGCTTCAGTCGTTCAGCTGACTGACTTCTTCCAGCATGTGTGCAAGTTCTGAAAAGTCTTAAATCGCTTTATTTTACTGGATTCAAGACCTTTTGAGGCCTCGAGTTTACATGATTTAAGTCCTAAATTCAGTTTTATGTCTTAAAAATGTTGCGGCGGTGAGAATCATCTCAGTAACATGAGCCTAGTGTTTTCTGATGGACCATTTTCTTGTTCTTGTTCATTCTGGCAGCCAAAAAGGTCTGAAATTTCACAACAGTAGAATCAGCATCAGATCAGATCACAACATTACAACCAATAGTAAGGAGGTGAAAGGTCAGAGGTCACAGCTCCCAGTGGAACCAGTGGACTGTGGTTGTACTGGTCCGGATAAAGAAAAGTCTGACGATGTTTTCTTGTTTGTAGGACGGGCGTCGGTGACCTGGACGAGCTGGCTAGCTCAGAGGAGGAGGAAGGAGATGATGAAGATGAGGAAGAGTCTCCCTCCAGCTGTGGAGCTCCAGACAAACCAGAACCAGCACACACCACCAGGTACAACTGATCTCCAGTTATCGGTGGTTGATAAAATATCAACATTGCAGTATTGATTAAGTCCTCTCTGCACATACTGAGATGATCAGAGGGAAAGTTCCACACAGCTTCCTGAACTGGAGAACCCACTACTGAGTTCTACTCAGTCAAACTGACTAGATGTTAAAGCTTCTTCCTCCTCCATCATCATGCAGAAAAGTCTAATCCAAGATTTATCACTTCTCATAAAACAATTCAAACTGAGCATTTTTAAGTATCACAACCTTCACACACACATTTCTACAATATAAATGTGAGTGTGTCACCACTTGCCTCAATCTTGCGTCTGGCAGCAGCTCCAGTCCAGAGCCCCATCAAGCAGAACAGACCAGATGCCCAGAAGAACGTCCAGAACATCCAGAAGCTTCCAGGTCATCTGTGGAGTCCACAACCACACAGCAGCTGGTGAGTGCATCCTCTCATTCTGGTCCTATCTTTGTATCCTCCCCTTGTGTTACCTGTCCATCCTACAGGGGTTCGTCTGCAGAGCTGGAGTTTTTTTCTGGTCCTTTTAAGTTCATAATAGATTTTCTTTGTAAGTTCTACTGTAGTTTTCAGGCTGCAATTCATTTACTTTCATACTTTTCGTTTGTGTTGTTTAATAACTTCCTATTTATGATCTATATTTCTTTGCTGTATCATTTTACTATTTCAGTATCAATAAAGTTTCATCTCACCTTTTAATTAACTAAATGCATAGAAACATACAAGACTTTAAACTGGACAGCAGTAGATTGATGGCATCGCTGCTATTTTATTAAACCGTCACGTTGCTGGTTTGTCTGTCGGCCTCCTGACAGGATGGACCAGTCACACCAGTAGACCTGGAGGCTGTGGGCTCCATACAGGAACTGGAGGAACTGGGATTGGAGGTCCTGAAGGTGGAACTGATGTCCAGAGGGCTGAAGTGCGGGGGAACGCTGCCGGAGCGCGCCGCCCGACTCTTCTCTGTTAAAGGACTGAAGCCAGAACAGATCGACCCGGTGCTGCTGGCCAAATCCAGCAAAGGCAAGAAGAAGTGAAGAGGTGAAAGGTCGTGGTTCGTTCTGGTTTCCATCCATGTGAACTTGTGAAATGCCACAAAAATCAGATGTAAATTGAACAAATACTTGGATGGAAACTGAGCTGCTGACGAGTTTGATTCCAAAATAATTTCCACCATTTGGACAGTAAAACAGATTATTGACTATTAATGGTGTATCAGGAGACGTTCACTGACATCAGGGAAGAATTTGTACCAAAATGGACACAAAGCTTTTTTTTTATTTTTTGGAAATGCAGCTCTGGTGTATTTACTGCCTAGAAATCTGACTTGTAAAGGTTTTACCCTGAAGGTTTCTTTTAGGGGGGATGCGGAGCTACACAATTAGAAACTAATATTTTTCAACTCGATTCCAGTTTCTTTTTCTGTGAAAGGGTGTCATCATTTACAAGGAAGATGACTTGGTAAACCTAATTGTGTAACTTGTAGGGGAAGAGGTTTCTAATTGTTTTATTAAAACACCACTCTGAAACAAAACTCAATTTTTCTTCCTTCAGTGGAACATCCTGGTCTGAAGCAACTTAACGTTTTTTATCCTTTTAACAGTTCAAACAGCTGATAAGTAACTTGGCTGTTAAGCTGGTCTAAAACATTAAGTACATTTCTTTGTGAGGACAAAACCAGATAAATGAGTCATAACATTTAAAAGCTTTATACAGATGTGATCTAGTCTGAACGAGGTAGATCAGGTCTGGATCTCAGAGCTGAACGTTTGGAAGCAGTGAAGGAAGAAACAGTCTGAGCAGAACCTGTACCACATCCTTGGTACATTTTATGGTGTTTCAGTCCCTGATGTATTAATGATTCAAACAAAAATAAAATGACGATAATTTACAATGCAACAAGATTTACACTTGACGTCCAATCAGAGTCGAGGTGGGAACGAGATCTGTAAGACATTAACTTACATTACTCAATCCATTCAGTGGTTCTTATCCAGAGTGAGCAGGCAGTGTTCAGTACTTTAACCTTCCTGTTACCGGACAGGGAATAGAACCGCTAACCCTGGCAGCCCCAGAGGACCATGGGTGAACTCTGAACAACGTCTTGTTAAAACCCTGGGTCCCAGGTTATGAGCTGTGGAGAGTCGACCTCCTCGTAGCAGACGACCACATCTCCAGGCTTGAACTCCACGATGACTGAGTCGATAGACAAACCACACTCCATCCCCGTCTTCACCGCCTGGACGTCGTCTTTATGGTGCTTCAGCGCCGTCAGGGAACCTGCCGGAAACAGTACAGGGGCATGAAGTAATCTGATCTCTACCGGCGACCAGGGAATTACAACATCGACAGACCTCAAGTCCTACATGCTGGCATCTAGCAATGGCTCATTTTAGTCAAGATTTTCCAGCCATGCTGTGCAGTTACTGACATCTAAACATCCACAGGAAATGATATAACTCCCTCACGTTGTGAAACTAGGTTGAGAGCATCTCAGATGATTGGTTAGGGTTAGATCCATTAGGCCTCAAGAGGGACCAACAAGACGTTCTGGCATCCCAGAATCCTCCAAATACCCAGGAAGTACTTGATAAACCAAAAGAACTATCTACCCAGTACCTAAACATTGTAAATGACTCATGGTGAGTTACGTTTTGTTCATTTATTAAAAACATTTATTTATCCAGGTAGTCCCAGAGAGATTCAAGATCTTTTTCAAAGAGAGCTGCTGGTTGCTGTGATGTCCCACCATAATAAACCTTTATGCATTGTGTATACACTGCTTGCCCAAACTCGGCATCTATTGCAGCCCAACCGTCCTGGTAGGGGGATCCCTCTCTGAGTAGTCCCTCCCAAAGTTTCTTCCATTTTTTCCTTGTCCTCTGTTAGGGTCCAAGGCTGGGGGATGTTGTGTACTAACCATTTATTGTTTTCACATGTTGGGCTGTGAAGCCCTTTGAGACTGGAACGGTGATGAAGGACTGGACAAATAAAATAGGATTTGATTTGAAGAAGGCATCAATCACAAACATTAATATTAGCCGTCCCAGGTGGTTCTGGTCTAACCTACCTTCCCAGATGGTGTCCCGGCCACGGATCAGTCTGAACTTCATCCGGCGGTCCAGGTGACCCTTCTGGACTCGGCATCCTGCTACTGGAACCTTCTTCTTGCCCACAGTGACGTTGAACATGGCAAGGACCGACGCTTCGCCTGGACAAGCAGAGGGACAGAAACCAGCTGAACAACCAACTTCAGTCTTTAGTTATAACTCTTCTATGTTCACATTTTACCTGCTTGAAACAGAGATACCACTATCTATCTATGCATGTATGATCTATGTCCACACTTAACTGTCAGTCACTGAGTGGTTTTGTCAGTCGGTGAAAACCTGCATACATGTGACTCCATATGGAACATGGCTGGAGAAATCTGATTTCAGATCAGTTTTAATGTTTAGAAGGCAGTTTGTGGATGTCCGGCATCCCACGATGCCACAACATGAACAAGCACATCAGGCGTTCTCTACCTACCCAGGACGTTCTCAGTGACCAGAGGAGGGAGTTTGCTGCTCAGTTCGTCCTTCAGGTCGTCGATGAGCTTGTAGATGACCTTGTGCAGCTTGAGAGGGATGCCTTTCCTGGAGGCCAGCTGCTGGATGGGCTTGTTGGCAGCGATGTTGAAACCGTATATCGAACCTGGAGAAAGTGAATTAGTGTTGAAGGTAATGAGGAGGTAGAACTGTTCCCACCGTGAACCTAATGAAAGACTCTACGACTTCCATAACTAACTGTGCTTCCAAGAGATCGTACTCCTTCCTCATTTGTTAATGTTTTTCTAAAGAAGAACCGTTTGGTTTCCACCTCCTTAGTAATCATCTGAGTGTGAAGGCAGTTTGGCTCTGGAAGTTCTGCTGTACCTGAGAAGGTTTCCGCCATGGTGATGTCGTTTTCTGAGATGTCTCCGATGCCGAAGTGAACCACCTCCATCTGACATTGGTCATGGGCATCGTAGCTGTCCAGGATGTTCAAGATGGCCTCCACGGACCCATCAACATCGCCTGATGGAGTTTTTAAAGAATACATATGAACAATGTGATACCTAATGATCATTTTCTGCTAGTATGTAACAGTGTACTTCAGTGTTTGGTCAATATGTCTCTGCACCAAATGAATTAATACCTGGTATTAAAATCAATCTTCATATGGATACGTTAGCCAGGTAATGATCAATCTGACAGTTTGCACACGCCCATTCAAAGACCCCTCCCCGCTGTCTGCTAACCCTGCCCCCCAGAGGACGCAGTGATAACGTTTCTACCTGTGGCAACAACATTTCTACCAGCTGTGATGGCGTGATAATGTTTCTACGCGGGGTGACGATGTTTCTACTCTCATTGACGTTGTTTCTACCTGATTGAGGATACTTGGAAATCAAGCACCATCGCTTGAACTGGCTTGGACACACTCTCAGGATGAGTTCTGACTGCATCCCTAAGGTTGCACTGCAGTGGACACCACCCGGACAGAGGAAACCTGGCCAACCCAAAAGCACCTTTACACCTTGCATTAACATTAACGTGTGTTTTTCCTTATCCAGGTAAGATATCCAGATACAGTCCATGTCACCAGATTCCTGTATATTTACAGGACTGATAAATAAAGTGACTGATTCTTCTACCTTTGATGATGAGTGGTAGAGCGAGCTCCTGTCTCTCTCCTCTCTCACTGGGTCTCAGGGCGGCTTTTAGTTTATTGGTTTGGTAGAGCGCCGACTTCCTCTGCCTCCAGCTGAGGTGGGCTAAACTCTCCCTCTCCTTCCTGTAGATATCCTGGTGATGTTTCTGCTTGATCTCGATGGCCTGTTGCTCCTCCTTCAGTTTCTCCTGCTCCTCCTCATAGCAGCGCCAGTCCACCACCTCCCTCGCTCTTTGCTGCCAGGAGGAGGAAAAAAAAAAAATTAGATCTTTGGAAAGTCTCATCGTAAAAAAGGAGTGATAAGCTGCACAATAAAAAAGAATAAATATCAGCACTGCCTTTACTTAATATAAAGGCCTCAAGGAACAGCAAGGTAACCGATGCAGAGAGGACGTCTTGTTTAATGGACAGGTAAAGAAAATCTCTGATATTAGCCATCTGTAGATCTGTAGATCGTCAATGTCACTAAAGCGACAAGAAGGATTCATGGGAATTGGAGGCAAAAACCACTGAGCAAAAAAACCCACCGCCAAACTGCAAAACTCAGAGTGCAGCTTTAAACCCCTAAACAGGGATACACTGGCTTTTCCGGGGATCGAACCTATGACGTGCGGTACCTCACCTCTGACTCCACCTCCAGGATTTGGTCCCCGGCGGAGGGCAGTTCCTTCCAGCCTACGACCTCCACGGTGGTGCTGGGCCCGGCCTCCGCCACCGCTCGGCTGTTTTCATCAAACAGGAAGCGAACTTTGGCCCAGGTCTTCCCCGCCACCAGAATACAGCCCTTCTTTAGCGTCCCCCGCTGGACAATGGCTGATGTTACAGGCCTGACAGAGAACATCCAGTAAGACTTACAATGAACAAGCAGGGAAGAATTCAGTTCAAGGACATTTAAACAGGTCAGCCTTGGTAAGTGCCCTGTAAGTGACCAACCCTTTGCCTTTGTCGGTGCGGCTCTCAATGACGGTTCCCTCCACCGGGCCGGTCGGATCGGCCTTCAGCTCCAAAACCTCAGCTAGCGCCACCGTAGCTTCAGCCAGCGCCAGCAGGTTGTCCCCCTGTCAACACCACAGCACGTATCACTTTACAACGGACTTACTGTCTATTAACCTAGATAAGACAGAGAGACGAGGTCATGTCACCCCGATTTTAGCATCTTTTGTTAGTTTCAGAATTGATTTTAAGATTTCATCACTTTTAAGGCAGGGAGCCAACCGTCTGTCTGTTTACCTTCAGAGCGGAGACCTGGATGGCCTGGACATCTCCTCCAAACTGCTCACACACCACGTCATGAGCCAGCAGCTCCTGCTTAACTCGCTCTGGATCCGCATGAGGCTTGTCACACTTGTTAACCGCCACAATGATCGGCACTGGAAACACAGTCAACACACAGTAGAAACACAGTCAATGTCTCGTAGAGGCGACTTGTTTGGATCTGGGACCTGGGTGCTTTGTTCTAATCAAACTAGTCACCTTCAGGGTGCTTTAAGTACTTCCTAAAAGAGGATTGATTTGTGTTGTACTGGTGACCAGGTCACCTACGTTAGACTGCTTCTGAACGGGGCGTTCAGCACGCAGCACATAACCTGCCTCTAACAATTTCATTAGTCTGGGTTTCAATGGAGAGTTTTGGTGTCCCATGGTCTAAATGTTGTTTCAAAGGCTTTTCCACCCTGACATGGATAATATTCTGGGGCAAACACTCTATACTTGAAATTTGACTGTTTTCATGACCAAACAATTTCAAGATATTGAGCATCAACACAAAATATCACCTTCAATCTAAAATATGTGTCGACCTTGAGAAGCCCATATTCAAACCACAATACAGCTGTATTTCCGTACTGAAGGAATTAGATGAAAATCCAGGAGTACCTTGGGCTTTTCTGGCGTGTTGAATGGATTCAACTGTCTGGTTCATCACACCGTCGTCTGCTGCCACGACCAGGATGACTATGTCGGTGGCGTTGGCTCCGCGGGCCCTCATGGAGGAAAAGGCAGCGTGACCTGGAGTATCCAGGAAGGTGATTTTCTCCCCTGTAGGCAGCTGGACTGGAGGGAGACATCTGTCTGACATCTGAGGCTTCTATAAAAATGCTTCTATAAAATCCTTGAAGTTAAGATAAAGTAAGATGGAACTTAAGGCTCCCAGTGGAGAGCATTAATTGGGCAGTTGCAGCAGCAAATAGTAACAGGATACAACAAAGAAGAATAGAATGTAAATAGGAATAGAGTAAACAGGGAATTCAAATGTACCACAACAAACAATAAGAACTAGATCAGCTCTCAGCTCTTCGCCAACAGAAATATTCATGGTTAATTTCTGTCTGTTTCTGACTGGGAACTGATCATTTCATCACCGATACATCTGATTGATTTTGAACTTGTTAGCTAGCTAAACATAGTATCTGGTCAGCTAACCATCACTGTCAACCACTGTTAACACATCTGATTAGCACAGACACACCACAACAATCTATTGTTCTTACCAAGGAAGGCTCCTATGTGCTGGGTGATGCCCCCTGCCTCCATTGAGGCAATCTGGCTTTTCCTCAGACTGTCCAGCAGGGTGGTCTTCCCATGGTCTACATGGCCCATGATGGTGACCACTGGGGGGCGCAACATCAGGCTGGCAGGCTCTGCTGGAGGTCTGGTAGGACAAGATGAAGATCAGATCTCAACTAGACCAGAACTGGAGAACTTTAAACTTTATGCTCAACTCAAAGTTCACAAACCAAATGTATTAATGTAAGTAAGAGGGAATATTTCAGCATTACTTTGTACTGTTACTACTAATAAACGTCCTTACAGGTAATAACTATTTATATGGATTTATTTATATGTCTACTGTAATGTTAAAAGCTTGGGTTCATGGCGTTTGGTCAGAAAATGACCATGGACATTTTCCTTTCAAGTAAGAAAAACACCACAATTATAGTTGTATGGAATAGTGAGTGCTATTGCCATCCAATATTATCATCATCATTACTACAAAATCTTTGGTGAGATGAAAGTAAATGTCATTGTTGAATTTATTCACTATCCTGAGATCTTTACTGACAAAATAGCAACGTGATTTTTGTTGCAGGGGGTATTTTTTTACATATTGATCAATGAACTCCGAAATAGAGGGTTGAATCGCCTAAGTAAATGTACCTTCTTTCAACATCTTTGTTCTCCCTCTCTTTGGTCTCGGACAGTTTGGCCCATTTAAACTTCATCCCTGACCTGGTCACCACCTCCTTGATCCACTTCTCCTCCAGAACAGAGTCAGGCTCCAAGGAATCCAGATCCACCGACGTGTTGAGGAGAGCTTCAAACACATGATCTGAGAGAGAAGAAAAACGCAAAATCACTTCATTCATAATGTATATCCATCCATCCATCTAGAAACGTATCCAGGTCGATGTTGAGGTGACAATAGGGCAAGCAGAGCAGCCAAGATGTTCTTTACAGCAAATAACATCTCCAGCTCCTTCTGGGGGATCCCCAGGTGGTTGCTGGGATCTCCTCCCAGTCATTCATGCCTGGTAATCCTCTAAAGGGAGGTGCCTGGGGTGGCATCCTTACCAGGTGCCCAAATCACCTCAACTGGCTCCACTCAATGTGGAGCAACAGAAGGTCCTCCTAGAATGCTCATTCTGTTACAGGGACTGAGGCCATCAACCTTGAGGAGAAACCTCATTTCAGACACTTGTATCCGCAATGCCATTCTCTTAGTCACTACCCAGAGCTTATGACCATAGGTGAGGGTTGTAACCAAGATCAAACGATTAATCAAGACTTTAGTGGCTCAGCTCTCTCTTGATTGCCAGGATCCAATACAATGCCCACATTACTGCACCTTCACTTGTGAATAAGACCCCAAGGTACCTGAACTCCTCAACTTGGTGCCGTTGCTCACCACTCACCTGAATGGACAGGCCACCATTTTCCAGGAGAGAACCATGGCCTCAGACTTGGAGGTAAACCAGTGCATATCAGAGATCACAGTCCAATGAGGCCAAAAGGACAACATCATCTGAAAACAACAGAGATTCCCATCTTCAAAAAAGGAGACTGAAGATCTCAAACTGTCAAGATTCTTCTCTGTGCTCACTTTCATGACAAGTTAGTTTTCTCCAAGACAACTTTGGAAGAACTTTCTCCATAAGGATAAAGTATTGACTTGGCATTTTTCGACTTGATGTTTAGCCATAGATTATCCATAACAAACACCATGTTCCAGCACAAGGAGGTTCATAAGTGTACATGGTACCTTGGGCCAAAGGTCACTGATCAACTTTGTAGTCGATTCATTAGACGTGAGGCCAAATGTTCTGGACACTCTGGTCAAGAGAGTGGTTGAACTGTCAAGTGATGACCATCTGGTGGTGAGTTGGATCAGATGGTGACACACACTCCACAAAACGTCTAGCAAGGGAGTAGCTGCTAGGAGCTGTGGCCAAAAGATGGTCGGTGCCTGTCATAGCAGCAACCCAAGATCCCGCTGATGGCCCCTAGTGGTGAGGGAGGCAGAATGGAGCCTTCTAGGCCTGGTTAGCATGGAGGACTCCTGATTCAAAAGCCGTACCAGCAGCTGCAGAAGCGAAAGTCAGGGTGTGGGAGGAGTTTGGAGACGCTATGGAGAATGACTTTTGGGCGGCCTCAAAAAAGTTCTGGAAAACCATTCGGTGACCGAGGAGGGGAAGTTTGTTGGGTATTGGGTACTTGTTCACGTCCTCTGTTCAGGAAGTGCTGAAAGACTCTGGAGAGTCTGAGTCCATGTCCTTGGCAGAGGTCACTGGGAATATTAGTTCTTCAGTGGCAAGGCACCAGGGGTGGATGGGATCTGTTCTGAAATGCTGAAGGCTCTGGATGTGCCTTTGGAGACAGGGGTGCTGGTGCTCACCATGTACAGTAAACTACAGTTGGAAATTTAGTCATAGTCTTAGACATAGAAAATTGCCTAAATGGGTAGAATAAGAAAAATGACACCAAGAAATGAACTATTAATTTCTTGGCATCATTTTTCTTGAAGTCCAACTGTGATTAGAAAAGCAGATAGGATGATATTGTTCTACTAACCCTGTTCTGGATTCATCAAGAGTGGACATGCAGCACTAAGAAACCTGTGAAAAAATAAGACCTCTAATAACTGGATTTAAGTAATTTTAATACTTAAAGGCCTTAAATTTAGATTATTTTAAGACTTTTTAAGATCCCTTGTTCTTGTGATCTCTTACCAAAGTCTTTGTTCATGGCCTGAGCGAGAGCTTCCACCGTCATCCGCTGTCTGATCTCCACTTCCTGTTTGTTGGCTTTCGATTTGACTTTCTGGCTCTTCTGAACTTTCTTCTGACCTTTGACCTGGAAACACATCACAGCAGATTAAACAAGGCAGCAGTAAATGTAAACTTGTCACCCCCACTGAATTATGCAGCCAGTAATAAATGTCACCTTGTTTTGACCGGTAATTTGGCGCCACCTTTGGGCTAACCAGTGTAATTTTGAAAATCTGGGCTATCGGATGACTGGATGGAGAGAGATCCATACTCCACCACCCAATTTCATTGTGGAGGACAAAAATTGTAAGATGTTGTTACAAATATATACATTAGAGCTCAGGCAGTTTCAGAGTAACTCCAGTAAATGCAACACAACTGGACTTGGTCCTGATTGGCTCCCTCACTAAAGACTTCCTGAAATCCATCTAATCAGGCCAGTTTGCAGCATCTGAACTGGAAAGCCTCCAATCAGCAGGTTGACCTCATTTGATTTAGAGGAGCTGGTGTTGTCGGCCAATCTGGGTCCAGCATTGCGAGGACTTAGTCTTCACATTCATTCAGTTTAAAATTTAACTGAACTACATTTGCAAAACATCATGAAGAACATTATCCTCAACCTCAGCCAGAGACATCTGAAAACAAAATCATGAAAAATGAATAAAAACCTTGAAAGCCAGAGAAAAGTGAAATCTCATCTCTTCAAGACGTCCCTCACGTTCCCGACTCCCACTGAATATTTCCTCTCTACCAAGACAAACCAAACTAAATAAAGCGTAAAGTCACCGGTTTAGTGGCGAGGGTCCTGGTATGTTGGTACAGTAGTGGAGGGGTGGAGCGTCGGGCTGGACAGATGACGGCGGAGGACAGGAAGCTGCTGACCAGCGCCGGGTCGGCATGGACGAGTAGCCTGGCCCGCCGTACCAGAGACGCCATCACATTCATACCTGTAAGAAACATCCAGTACATGAACACGGACCCAGCACACAGTAGACCATTACAGTAGCTGGTAGTAGTATTAGTAGTAGGTGTAAAGGTAATACTAGTAGATGCAGTAGTAGTAATGGTATCCATGTCCCAGGTGTCAGTATGTACTGTACTACTGTGTCATTCATCCCTGAACATTTATGTTATTTTACTTTCTATAGTGATTCTGCTGAGCTCATCTGGCTCTTTAACATGGGAGGACGTCATCACAGACAGGATATTACCTGCTCGAGCAGAAGGTTCATCCAGAATGTGTACTATTATATGTGTAACATTTATGTCACTACCTTTTCTAAACTGATCAGATTAGATGGACTTGGATCTCACCTGCGACTAAATCAGTTAACTGATTAAGTGGTTATAACAGGGTTTTTTTCTCTTAAAGCGCGAGCAGGCCGAGGTCTTTAACAGGAGGTAGAGACAATCAGACACAAATAATACCAGATAATGGTTTCACATTGTAGCAGTTATGAAACCGGCAAAGCCAACCCCCATACATCCCGTCTGTACGGAGAGAAGGTAGTGCCACACTCCATTCACAAATCTGGAAAATTAATGCTGCCTTGCTTATCGGCAAAGTACACACTCCGTAGAGCCTGAAATAAGAGGCTCGAGGGTCTAGTGGTGAATTCGGCGTGAAGATAATCTACCGAGAACCACCTGGTTGATTTCAATTTGAATCCTGAGGATGGGTTCACTGCTCACCGCTCGGTGGCTCGGTGGACGAGGCTTGGGGGCATAACAGCTGATTACACAAGTTGAAATGAGAGCTGCTTGGTGGATTATATCTATGAAATATACCTATTCAGAAAAGGCCGATAAGTTATGTTCTACCTGCTGTCATTACCGGTATTTTTTAACGTTCTCTACATACAAGGGAAGGGAACGCAGCAGCGAAGCTAGAACTTTCTCCTCAAACCGTGTAACACAGCTGACGTGAAATAATAACGACGTTTCAGACAAACTGGAAATCTAGTCGCGTAAAATCTCTCACCTTGAAACGTTGTGTTGCTTATTTCACCTCATTCTGAAACAAGGACAAGTTCAGCTGTAGCTGTCACCATGAAATAAACCTGCGACAGGGAGCCGCCATGACAGTTAGCAGGCCGGGGTGCTCTGTGTGTGACACCGCCTCCTGTCGGACTGGAGTGGAAGTACGGGATGAAACAAAATAAAATAAAATAAAAAAGAAATGTATCTGTTCAATGGAACTATAGAACACCTGCTCTGTAATTGTAGCTATATTGAACTTTTCTGGATAAATATAAAAAGTTTTTGAATGACAAAATGGGTGTAAATGTGTTATGTTATCTTGCTGTTACTTGACTGAATCAATTCACCAATGTGTAGTAAATTAGTTTATTTTATGTAAAGGTTTTCATTCTCAGATCTCAATTTATGAACACAAAGACCCTTTTTCATATATTTATTATCATTCTGGAAAATTCAATTGAATCTATTACCTAAAGGAACACAGTATGTAACTTTTCTCTGTGTACCTATAAAACGTCTGAGTTATCAAGTCAAGTCAAGAACTTTATTTGTTACATACAGGATGTACAGTGAAATGAAAAGTGGCAATGCTTACGGGATTGTGCAAAAAACAACAGTAGCAGCATTTACAATAAAAAAGAGGCAACAATATTCACAGTAAAAACGAAGCACAATATTTACAATAGATTACAATATAAATCAATATAAATAAGGAGCTCATTGTGGACTTCAGGAAGTCCAAAGCCGGCACACACACCCCCATTCACATCAACGGGACGGAGGTTGAGCGTGTCGCCAGCTTTAAGTTTCTGGGCGTCCACATCTCCGAGGACCTCTCCGAGCCTGTCATCCTGCTGACCTCAGAACAGCATTTAAACCGTTCCTTCCATCCAGCCTGTCATCCCGCTGACCTCAGAACAGCCTTTCACATCTAGACGTTTAATGATAGCGCCACCATCTGGCCGAGTCTCATTTGTTGGGAAGCATTTGCACGTGAACATTTATCATTCTGCCACATTCCACGCCTCTCATATGAAGAAGAAGAAGATGATGAAGAAGAAAGCAACAGTCTGCAGTCGCCATGATTTAAACTACAGTAGAAAAATAAGATGAAACCGCATCACAAGTTACGTCATTCTAATCATCGTTATCCAACATTGGGAACACTTTGAGCATGGAAACATTTTGACCTTGTCCACTATCCGTCCAGCCCCCGACGCCCCCTATGGAGGTGACGTCATGAACGTGCCTTGTTGATATAGATAGATAGATAGATAGATAGATAGATAGATAGATA
>OOFE01050355.1:0-18589 GCA_900323365.1 Monocentris japonica
CAATAACAAATAATGTCAACAAATTCTCTCACTACTAACAAATTCTCTCATCCACACATGTACTTGTTTCCTCTTCTGACTCCTTCCATCTGTTTCTATAATGACCTTGTAATGCCTTCTCCAGCAGCGAGCTAGTATAGAGTCTGGCTCAGAGGAGGAACAGACTGTAACCACCAGAATCTTCCGCCGCCGGCTCATTCTAAAGGTACCCTGCTAGCCTGGAGTGGAGGCTGGGCTGGGCCTTGGTTTGGTTTGGTTTGGTTTGGTTTGCTTTTTGGTGATCTTTCTTAGAGTACCGATAGTTAAGCTGAGCTCTCTTTGCATTTGTGGATTTGTGTGTGTGTGTGAGCGCATACATGTACGTGTCTGTGTATTTATAGATGCATTTGTGCGTATATGCATTATGGTGCAAGCCTACACAGCTCATGGTATCTCATTGCCGTGCCATTTAGCTGAGCTGGTTCATTCAGTCTCTTTCTAGCTTCATTGTTCTCTTCTCCTGAGGTTGGTTTTCAGTGCGGTGGTGGTGAAGCATTCAGGGTTTTGTTTGCTCATGTTTGAATCAAGTCTTTTTGGGCCTGAGGTCATTTGCTAATCAAAACACTTACAGGGAGAGCAGGCGAAGAATGTCCCCGGCGAGTCTGTGACAGAGGAACACTTTATCGATGGAGACGGTAACCTCATCAGTAGAAAAGTAATGTATAACCTTTTCTCATTCTGCCATTGAGCTCCGATATTCTACCCTAAATAAACCCATCTCAGGGAGTGTAATATGTTTTTACCCCTTTATCCATGTCCTTCTACACTTCCGGCAGGTAATCAGGAAGGTCATCCGGCGTGTGTCTACACCCACGCCAGAGGACCAGGGAGGGGACAGGGGCATGTGGCACGGAGGAGACTCCTGGCCCAGTCCCATCCTGCGGGAGGAGGAACCAGAGGTTGGCCTGACAAACACTTTTAGGGTGTTCCTGGGTTCAAAGCCTAATCCAGATGGGGGGCTTGGGACATCCCTGTCCCCATGTCATAATGAATCAGTAGTTATGAGATCAGAATCAGTGTGAGGTTTTATGTTCATGCAAAACTTTAAGCTGCAACAGGGAAGAGCGTCCCAGTGTTTTGACTCTGTGTTGTCCATGTCATCATTGTGTTTGTGTAACAAAAGAGGATGCTGACTATGCTCCTCTTGACTGTGGTTTTGATGGTCTTCTACCACCATGCTGGTTCTAGCTTGAACTCATTAGAAATGATATGTGTGTAACTAATGAGTTCATTGTGTGACTAATCAGCGCTGTGAAAATATAATCTCTCTTTCTGATCTCTAAAACATTGCGTAATAACATCAATTTTCCACTTCCAGGTGTCTGGTTGGTGTGTGGTTTGGGTCATAGATATCTTTCTAACAATAAAGCTAATGCTAACAATTGTTGTGTTCGGATTGCTGGTTTCAGGTTGCTGTTCCTAAGGTGTGTGGAGTGTTGCTTTTTCCTGCGTCTCTCAGCTTGCTGTTTCAGGTTTCGGTGTTGGGTTACAACTTGGGGGCCCCCTCTACGAAGATAAGAATGTCGTGTCTCAACTATATTTCTGTGTGTGTTTGTGTTTTCTAGCAAGGAGAAGGAACTAAGAACAGCAGGAGAAAGGAGGAGAGGAGGTCAGGTGATAAGAAGCTCCACTCGTAGGGGTCGTTGTGCTGTGCCAGGTAGCTCCCCCTCCTTCAATAAAATGCACTCAGCATAGTTCCCCCATCTTTATTCTCCACTTACATGTATCAATACAGTGCATGTGATGTATGTATTTGTGCATTATTTCATTTCAGTTCACAGCTTTTTACTACTTAATACAGTTCCTTTCTATCTCTGTCCTCTCTATTCTACTGCATGCTATTCCATATTATTAGATTTTGCCATCCTCCAGTATTTGATTGTACTGCACTATACTGCTCTTACGTACTCTACTGTGCTCTATTGAACTCACCATTTTTCTACTGTATTCAGCTCTACTTTGCGCTATTCTATTCAGGTCTATTCTATTGTACTCTATTCAGCTCTACTCTATTCTATACTCTGCTCCATTCCCTTCACTCTACTGTGCTCTACTCTTTCCTTCTCTTTCCTTTCATGTACTTTCATGTACCCACCCCGCATAGCAGCTATGTCTCACTGCCACAGAGGCACAGTGTGAAAGGCTGACTGACGTCTGAGCGTGGTTGAGCTCTGGCAATGTTTCTGACATTGTCCACTCCATGTGCTCTAAGTGTGTGTGTGTGTGTGTGCGTGCATGTATGTGTGTATTTGTGTGAGTAAAGCTGTATGGGTAGCTTGGCATGCTTGTGTGTGTGTGTACCGCAATTACAAAGGGAACGCACCTCAGCATTATATTGCCCCACTGATACCCTCTGTGTCTGTCTATGTCCACTAAATCCCCAACTCAGAACAGCATTGTATCCAAAAAGACTTTGTGATCCCATTGGCCAGACTGTTAATCCCTACCGCTGTTTGTCTGTATGTTATGTGTGCAGTGAATCATCCCATCTAAACAGAACTGACTTAGAAATAATTTAACTGGTTTGAGCATTGAGTTTCTATGGTAACAAGGGTCACCATAACTACCCACGGACCATCAGGTCTCATCATTTTGTCATACAAAAGAATGGAAGATCCTGTCAGTTGTTTTCCCTTTAAGCATCTCAGGAACTTAATGGAATAGTCTGTTATGAGTGAATGGTTTCACTTTTGAATAGAATTTAATAGAAATGCTAGGAATATTTCCCTTAGAATATAATGAACATTAAAAGGCATTAGGGAAAGGTACTGTATTCACTCCTGCCAATTCCCATCTAAAAACTTGTCAACTACTACATTAAATGTACTAAAGTATGTGATAAATTATTTTGTGTCTTCCAGATGTACATGAACCGTGTTACATGTTTCCTGGGAATAAACTTTATCAAGGACTGGAAAGCTCAAGTGTGAGGACTTCAGGCAAGGGTGCAGTTTGCAACTATCTGCTTCAAGGCATGGTTTTCCAGCAAGAGGACTTGACCCGTCTGACTTTAGCATGAGCATGAAAAACTCACTCCCTGTCAGCTAAAGGACCTGGGAGGTTCTCACTTCCTGACTGTGGGCCTGTGGACGATCATTCTGCTTCCTGCTTTGGACCCATTGGTCCACTGGTGTCGTGAGAGCTTTTGAGGAGCATCGTTTGTTGTGACAACAAAAAAGACTCCATTACAGACAACCACACGGGTGCAACTGTGACCAAAGATGGCACAAGAGCTTGATTCAGATGGTGGAAGTAAAGAAAGAAGTAAACAAAATAACACAAATATCAAATGGAACACTTCTGATCCAACTTCAACACTCGCCTTATAGTTTTTTCTTGAACCCATTGTTGTCAGGATGTAAATTGTTTTGGGTTATTTTTTTCCTTCCTTTTTAAAATTTAAACTAACACAAAGGCTTTTTTCTGTATATAAAATTACAATGTGTAAAATTCTTAAAAATGATAAGTTACAGGTTGAGAATGCACTGGGAAGAGTAAACTTTTCAAGTGCTTTCAAAATTTATTGAAATGGTTCCACTTTTAAAGATTTGAGTGTAACTTCACATGTTCTTGTATAATTAATTATAGCAAGTATAATGTTTGTATATGAAAAAAGCTGGTTCGATTTTAACAGTAATTCCCAAAGTGGGAATGGATCTAATCCTGCAAAAGCAGCCTTTCAGAGTACTCATATTTTCATGCATGCTGTTCACATTATTTTAAGTACAATTTTTACAAGTTTGCAAACACTGTATTCAAATGAAAAATAAAACCCTTTATCTGTGTACACATATAGCCCTAACATTTGTCACCAATTTTATATTTTAAATTTGAAAAGGACACCATTAAAGCATTTATCATGTTGGGATGAGGAAACAGTATGAAAAAAATAAGTTATATAGCTTCTTGAGGGTTTAATGTCCTGTCTGTCTATGTAAAACTGAAGGGCAGCTTCTGCTACAAGAAAGAAATAATCTGAATGTAAATGCTAGTAGGCTGGCTCGCTGTAAAATTATAACTGTATTGTGTGTATTGGCTATAAGGTGTAGGAGTCTCTGTACACTGTTAGACTGTTTGTAATCATTTTAGCAATGTGTCAATTTGGTTTTCTAAAGGCTGCTGTGGTGTTAATGGAAAACTGGGGCATTTCATTTTGTTTTTTTTGGTGAAGTATTTCCTTAATTTAAAACCTACTCACATTAAGGACACATAAAGACATTATTTGATTGTAGCTCTAAATAGCATATTGTATGACAAAAACACTGGATGGTCAAAACAATTATTTAAGCATTAAATAAATTGTGTTTAACTCTGAAACTGTGTGATCTTTTTAGGCTTGAGAATCTGTATATGCAGTGTTGAACAGAATTGTTTTCTATAGCTCATTGGCAAAAATTACTTGACATTAGGAATTCTCTTTGTATTGATTTTCATTAGATGCCCATGTAGTTCAAGTGTGGTGTTCTACTGGTGTGATGGCTCAGACTTAGTGTGCTGATGTTAATGCTGTGGACATGAAAGCTATGTAAAGGACTTCATTTTTTAGGCAAAGGAAGTCAGTTAGTATGTTGTATCACAACCCCTTATCCTAATATGTCAATCAGGGGGTAGAGGATCCTTTGATATGGTTAACCTATCAATTTTGTCAATTTTGTTTGATATGTGTTTTCACCTGAGCAGATTTTTCGATGTACAATTCTTACTAACAGAGTGAAGCCATTGAAATGTAACTATTCTAGCACTTTGGTTATTCAAGATCTTCTTTTAGAGGCTATAGCAGCAATGATGCCACCACAAATGTCTTTAAAAAATCAATCTCAAAAAACAAAATAAAAATGCATTGGTTTCGCAATCAGTTGTTTCTGTTCTCATTTTTGTGTCATTGCACATTTTTTAATTATGTAAGTAATGTATGGGCAGCATGGTGGCTTGGGTAGGGAGACCACCTTTTAACCAGAGTAACCCGGTTCTAGTTCCCTGCTCGGCAAGCATTCGCACTGCTGAAGTGTCCTTGAGCAAGACACTGAATCCTTACCAGCTCCAGGGGCTGCTCTGTATCTAAGCCTATGCTCTGACCTCCCTGTGTAGGGGGGCAAGTGAAGAGTTTCCTTACAAGGGTCTAAAGTATCACATGATTATTATTACTGGAACTTAGTAAGTAATGAAAAAATCTGAAAAAATCTTGTAATGAATGAAAAAAAGTAATGAAAAAATCTTGTGTAAGAGAGTAAAGTGTAAATGAAATTTACTTTTCAGGGCAGCCCCCCAAAAATTGTTTCAATGTTTAGTTTATTCACGATATAACCCTTTTACATGGATCTTTTATGCAAATCCCACAGAAGAATGACACAACCTTGTTGATTCTGAGCTTTTCTTTAGGTATAAGGACATTGACACTTACATAGATCGTCCCACATTACATTACATTACATTACATTACAGGCATTAAGCAGATGCTTTTATCCAAAGCGACTTACAATAAGTGCATTCAACATAGGTACCAGAAAGTGCATTCCCTTCCTAAACAAGCATCTAAGAGCATAACCAGTGCTAAGGTAAAAGTGCAATAAGTTAGCTACCTACTTTTTATTTGAACAAATGAGATAAATAAGTGAAACAAATTAACGAGAGCTAAGAGAAATAAGTGAAGCGTATAAGCATATAAGCAAGTGCTAAGACAAGTAAGTGAAACAAATAAGCAGGTGCTAAGAGGAAGGGTCAGGGTAGTGTTTCTTGAAGAGGTGGGTTTTCAGAGTGCGGCGAAAGATGGGCAGCGACTCTGCTGTCCTGACATCAGTGGGGAGTTCATTCCACATTATCACATCATTCCTACCTATGGCCATAGTGTATGATGAGGATGAGGTAAGGCTTCCAGTTTCAATCCAGCTATTTGTCGGATACATGTAGCAGTACTGGAGATAGCCTAAAGGTGGCGCTATGTCAGCACGCGTGAGCAAGGTCACACGGTGTACCATTCTGCTGTCTGTGCTCCACAAACGCTGCAGCTGCCGTCGTCTCCTCCACTCCACACTGTCGCACAGCCATGGCGGACAGTGCAAGCGAGAGCGACACTGACGGAGCTGGGAGTAGCTCGGCCACCCCGATGTCGTCCTCCGCTTCAAATTCGGGAAAACCGAGCATAGTCATTTCACAGTTTCGTTTGGAGGAATTGACGAACCGCCTGGCCTCGTTACAACAGGAGAATAAAGTTCTGAAAATTGAGCTTGAGACGTTCAAACTCAAGTGTAAAGCCCTGCAGGAGGAGAATCGGGACCTTCGCAAAGCCAGCGTCACCATTGTGAGTAATGTTAGCTAACTGGCTAGCCCCACGCCAGTTTGGAGATTGTCGTTGCCAATAAGTTAGCTTACCTAGTGTCGTTTGTTAAATAGTTAATGTTAACTCGTTTATGTGGGTTATGCAGGCAGCTAATTTATATGTGAACACATTATTTGGCTGGTTTGCCAGCTGAACTAACGTCAGCTAGTTTGCTACTTGGCTAAATTAGCCAACCAGCTAACGTTAGCTTGATGGTTGGGTAGCGGTAGCAAATAAGCTAGCTTGCTTTGTTTTGTTTTGCGTTGCTAATGTTGGCTAACATTGTAAGCTAACGTCAAGTTAAACGGTGTTCAATTAGGTAACTTAGTCACCTCACGATGCAACTTATTAGACTAATGTTCGCTATGTGGCCAGATGATAAATCGCTGTTAAACACATTGTCACCACGTTATGTCCAACAAGGATAACATAATTGGGTAAAAGTAAATAGCAGAGCAGTAGCGTTGGCATGCACTAATGCGTCATATGTCCTCATGCTTGATTCATCAGTCACAGCTACATCAAAGGTGTAACCGATCTCTTGAATACGTGGGAAGCATGTAGGCCAAACTTAGCGAGCCAGCTAAATGCCAGGCTTAAATATTGGCCAGTCAGCCACACTGCACTCTGTCCACCCTCTCTGAATGTGTGAGGCTTTGCTGGCTATTTGGTTTCTATTGTTGTTCTCATTTTGCGTTAACAAGTGAGACATTCTCCCAGCATACAAAAGAGAATTTGGCTTTGTGGTCAATGAGGAAAAATCATATCATGACTCTACAGTTGTGATAGTTTTCCTTACATCTTTCTTTTGTGTCCCCCAACTCTGTTTCACTGCTCCCCTCGCTGTCAGTCACCCATTACTGCAATATCTCTTGAATCATTAGGGAAAATTCTGCTTCCTCTTTGGCTAGCAGACCTCACTGCAGCAGATGTTGAGTTGGTTGATTAGTGTGCGCGTGTGTTTGTCTGTGTGTGCTTGCAAGACGTGTGCCTCGATCAGAAACAATTTATCAGAAACATTTTAAACAGGATAATGTCCGTTTGTTCTTGCCAGACTACGAGTCCTGCTCACTAATGCTTTTCCTCCATTTGTGTCTGTCTTGCAGCAAGCAAGAGCTGAGCAGGAGGAAGAGTTTATCAGCAACACCTTGTTCAAGAAGATCCAGGCCCTGCAGAAGGAGAAGGAGACCTTGGCAGTCAACTATGAGAAGGAAGAGGAATTTCTCACGAACGAACTGTCAAGGAAGCTCATGCAAGTGAGTGAAGGGAGCAGGGCAGGAAAATACCTGTTTTTAAATCTATTGGCTATAAGTGTTTTTTACCAGTCAAATACATTTTTTCAGTTGATACCTACCGATTCTATTGGTACCAGATATCTGTATGAATCCCTGATTTTTTTTTTTTTTCTCTCAATGGTCACACCTGCACTCTGGTATTTGTATTTGACTGCAGTATTGTCAAGCTTGTTCAGTGGGAGTCCACTGGGTGTGTGTTTGTGTTGTTCAGTGTAGCAGTCAGTGCATTATCATCAACTGTATTGGTTCTTGCCTGAAGGCTGGAAAGGCACAAGATGACTTCACTGTGGCTGCTAGCTGCTCTAAATGACTCTCAAATTACTCTCCTCCTGTCTCTCTGTTATTTAGTCCAGCCTATTTTCCATGTGTTATTTTCCCAACAGCAGAGCTTATAGCACACTAACACACACATTTTGAATGGCTAGTTGTAGGCCTGACTTAATAGTTTGTTGATGTGTAAGGTGGCAGGTATCTGAATGGGCCACATACATGGATCTCAGCACACTCTGCTTAAGGTCATGCAGATGGACTTGTCGTTTAGGCTTTTTGTTATCTTGCCTGTTCTACAACATGAAACAGACATGCATCTGCTGCTGCCTTTAGAGTTGGTGTTGACAGACAGCCCTGTGTGTGTGCGTGCTCGTGAGTGCATGTATGTGTAATGCTCTCAAGTAATGCTAGAGTGAGAAATGAGTGATTGTGTTAATTAATTGTGAGGGGTGCTTGTGTGTGAACACTTGTGCAGAGGCACTTTTGTAAAGTCTTGTCTGACATACTTTTTTCCCCATTAGTTTGGACGGCAAAGTTTAATTTAAGATTTTCTGAGGCTGACTGGACAAATAATGCTAACATGCATCAGGGGATTTGAACCAATGCTCAGCAGACTGTATGGACTATACAGTCTATCTGTTATCTGCTAATTTGACCAATAGAAAGATTTGAAGGTACAAACCTTTTCACATATCTACTCGAAAAAAGAAAAAAAAAGAAAAAAGTTAGTCAAGTTTGTGAACCCTTTTGAATTACCTGCATTCCTGTATAAATGGCTCCTAAAATATGGTCTGGTCTTCATTTAAGTCATAAAAATAGATGAACACAATGTCATTTAACAAAATGCACACACATTTTTACTTTTACATGTCTTTATTGAACTTTATGGGTGGAACCTCGCAGCAACAACCTCATTTCCTGTAGTTGCTGATCAGACCTGCACACCAGGTGCAGTTAGGAGGTCCTTACAGAACTGTTTCAGTTGTGGTAAGTGATATTTTTGGGATGTCTTACATGAACACTTGCTTCAGGTCATAGTACAACATTTCAGTAGGGTTACAGTAGGCGCCATTATCACAAAATATAATTGCAGATTAATTACCATGACATTGTAATTGCGATTATAATTTCGATTAATAGAATTGCAATTAAATACACATTTTATGTTGCCATATATATGCCACTGCATATACTGTATTCTGTATAAACAACCAATACAAATCAAGCCGATAACGATGTGTAGTGATGCAAACTTGGTACTTGTCCTGCAGCCCAAGGCGGACAGAGCGTCTCTCAACCCTTGAGCAACCTCCCCTGTATGATCTTGGGCAAAGTATGTTGTTTGCAGGCATCTGCTTTTCAGCGTAAAATCATCATCAACATAATGAGCAGTTAGGCTCAGATGTGGTTCCATAGTTTTACTCGACCACAAATCAGTTGTGGTCGCGTAGTGTGCCACTTGTTTCAGTTCCATCTCAATTTCTCTCCCGGCATTTGGAATAAAGTAAGGCAGCGCAACTTGGGCAAAATGATTGCAGGAGGGGATCACATATTTCTTATCCAGGGTGTTGATCATCGTTTTAAAACTGTTGTTGCGCACAGTGTTTATCGGAGCCATGTCTTTTGCTAAATAAAACATGATGGCTTCCGTTATCTCTGTTTGCCTTTGAGAGCTTGCTGGATACAGGGATGCATTATAGAGTGAACCAGTAATGGTTGTCTGTGTTGCGGGCCTAACGTTACTGGGACGTAGGCCCAATTACAACGCTCATTTGCTGTTTTAGAGCAGTTTGAAACTAAGTTAGAAAAACTTGATTTTGACACAGTGGGAGTATCAAATGGAATGCAGTAATCACGACTTTTCATGATTACCATATCGCCGTGACAGTAATCTCGATTAATATACAAATAATTGTCCAGCCCTACGTTAAGGTAAGGGCTCTGACTTGGCCATTCCAAAATGTGAATATTTTCCTCTGTTTAAGCCATTATGCTATTAGATTTGCTTTTGTATTTGGGGTCATTGTCATTCTGCATGACCCAACCTCTGTTAAGCTTCAGGTCACGGACAGTTACCCTGATTTGGAATTCATTGATCCCTCAATGATTGCAAGCCATCAAGGTTCTAAGGTAGCCCCAAACCATGATGCTCCTGCCACCATACTTCCCGGTTTGGATGAGGTTTTGCTTTTGGTATGCAGTGTTTTTTCTCCTCCAAACATAGCGTTGTGCCCCTTTGCCAAAAAGTTTTTTTTTTGTCTCATCTGTCTACAAAGCATTGTTCCATTAGCTTTGTGGAACATCCAGGTGGTCTTTGGCAAACTTGAGACAGACCACAATGTTTTTTTGAGGAGAGCAGTGGTATCCTCACATGAACACCACTCTTGTTTAGTGTTTTTCTTATTCTCGACACAGACGTTAGGAAGTTCAAGAGATGTCTGCAGATCCTTAAATGTTACCTTAGAGTTCTTTGTCACCTCCTTGACCATTTTATGTAGTGTGCTCTTGCTGTGATCTTTGCTGGACACCCACTCCTAGGGAGAGTAGCAATGGCACTGAAATTTCTCCATTTGTATACAATCTGTCTGACTGTAGACTGATGGAGGCCCAAGTCTTTGGAAATGCTTTTGTAGCCCTTTTCAGCCTTGTGAGCCTCAACAACTCTTCTCTGGAGGTCCTCTGAAATTTCTTTTGACCAGGGCATATTTCACTTCAACAGGTCAGAGCTGACTCTGTTTGGAACCAAACTTTGTGGGGATTGTATGATAGGACACCTCTAACCCACACCTGAATGTCATCTCATTGATTGGATTACCTGACTTCAATTACCCCCTTTCATAGAAGTCATTATCCCAGAGGTTAACACAGTTTTTACATCTTAGGCTGTTGATGTTTGATTAATGTTAAATAAAAACACATAAAAGTACATTTTGTGTATTATTTGGTGAATTGCATTGTCTTTATCTATTCTGACTTGTTCTGACACAAACTTTATCTTAACTATCTCTGCAAGGTGTGTATGAATTGAAAATAAACAGATTCATGCACACACACACACTGTCATAAGCACACTTGCAACTCTGCACCAGTACACTATGGGTGGAGGCCTGGCATACTACAATGGTAATAGACTGGGCTAAGGTGAGACACTACAGCAACCTGATTCCTAAAAAGGGTAGCCTTTTCATCAGGGGAAAATGGCCTCACTGGGTGTGGCCTAGGTCTGTAACCATTTATTTCCGCCAGGGTACTGCACAGTAGTTGACCCTGCACGAATTCAGTGATTGTAAGTTAAAAGCAAACTGTTTGTTCTGTTGTGAGATGTGTTAGCTGTTTATTGTGTTGGTAGCATAATGGAAATGGTTAATTCATTTTTTCCCCTCTCCAGTCTTTTCCTATAAATGAACACCGTGCATCCCTTTCCCTATAATGAGTAATCATTTATATAATCCATCACACAATTGTCCCATTTTGAACCAGTGCTGAGCCGCACCCTTACTTTGTATTGGTAAGCTGCCAAAGTTGGTTACTTTGGTTGCCTCTGGCGACCTCCAGCTGAATCATTATTTCACAATGTGCATTCTTCTGGGAATTTCAACCAGGAATCAGGCAGAATTGTACTCTTGGATAAATTCACTCAATAGGCTAACCACTATGATCTGACACCAGTCTGCACACCATGGTCATCAAATTGTTTTTATATGACTCACCATAAGTCTCCCATCCTCTGTTCTCTTTTCCTTTCCTTCTGTTTAATCTCTCCTTTAACTCACCTCCTGCTTCCCACCTCTTTCCCCCTCTCTATCTATCCCAGCTCCAACATGAGAAGGCAGAGTTGGAGCAGCACTTGGAGCAGGAGCAAGAGTTCCAGGTCAACAAGCTCATGAAGAAGATCAAGAAGATGGAGAATGACACCATTTCAAAGCAGCTCACCCTGGAGCAGGTATTCTCATCACCGTAGAGCAGGAGGACAATTTAGATACGTTTCAAAGACCAATGCAGAATAACGTGCCTGAACATGTCGGTCTAATTATTTATTGCAGTGGTGTGAGTCACACAAATCGTAGTCTGAATGTCCTCTGGAAAGAACATTTTGGTCTATGGCTGGGTTAAATCCATGTGTGCTAAAACCAACACATCATGTTCTCATGATGTAATGATGGGTATCTGTTCTAGATCTGCATGAATGGTTGCTGCTCACTTATAAACGGCTGTGTGGCAGGATGACACTTGTGTAATGCTGTCATGCATTTTGACCTAATGCAGTTAAAACGTTTGCACTCAAACAGAAGTATGGAAATCTTAATAATCAAGGCAGTGCTCACCATAGCAACTTCTTCATCCTCCTGGGAAAATACTAATTGGAATTACTATCTGACAAGCCCATTTCATATCATTGAAAGAAAATAAAGAAATCTCTGGCATATCCTACTGTTCTTCTATCCATGTTGCTCACTCACAAGCAGATACAAGGCTGTAGCACAATGGAAGCGAAGCATATCTGGGCAGAGAAGTAGGGTTTGAAGTACAGTGCACTGTGTGGTCTTGTGAATGCACTTTGACGTCAAGGTTTTATTACCACTGAATGTCAGTCTCTGTTCTCCCTTTTATTCTCCAGTTGAGGCGCGAGAAGATCGACCTTGAGAACACATTAGAGCAGGAGCAGGAAGCTCTAGTCAACAGACTGTGGAAACGCATGGACAAACTGGAGGCTGAGAAAAGGTATGATTGCCTAAATGCCTCGTGGACCTGGGTTCAAAGCCTGCCATTGGCCCGTTTTCACTTTTGAATATTTTATATCTTATATTTTATATTTTATATCGGCAGTAAAATTACCACCAAAATAGAAAAAAACAGTGTAACGGGGCTGTAACGGGATAGAATATTTTTAACTGTGCAGTGGGTACTGTGCAATTTGCCGTGTTACTGCAAGTTCATGAAGGAGGTGTGTTGGCAGTAATATCCCTTGTACTGGGAAAAATGAAACAAACTAAGCTCATTGCTCTGTGTGGAATAGAGGTGCATCTATAGTATCTGGATCGGCACTGATCAAGCTCCCAATTACTGGCACATCAATACAAACTTGGCAATGTTATGTAGCCTATTTTCTAGTATACTATCGTATAGCATTGTTTATTTTTTTTAGTTTAATTTAGGACTGTTATACAATTGTCAGTGCATAATTTTATCAAATAAATAAACAATTGATGACTGTAAATTGACTGGTACCTGGATTGGTACACGCGCACGACACGACAGCAGGGAGACATGATAATTTTCTAATCTTAACAAAAAGGCCTAAAATATTTACACTGTTGTGTGCAACTTTAATTTCATTTGGGCATGGAAATGTATTGCAAGCAATAAAGTCAGTCTGATTCTTCATATAATAGGCATACTTATATTTCCTTTGTGCAATATATTTCACTGTTATGGTTTTGTTATGGGGCTTTATGTATAGCTTAGGGATCTGAAATTGGGTGTTTAAAAACACTTGTCATCATGCCTGGTTTGCCCATTATTTTGGTAGATGAATCATAATGACTTAACTGTGTGTGCATGCGTGTTTGGTCACTAGAATTCTTCAGGAGAAGTTGGACCAGCCTGTGTCAGCTCCTCCCTCCCCCAGAGACGTTTCCATGGAGATCGACTCACCGGAGAACATGATGCGGCATATCCGCTTCCTGAAGAATGAGGTAGAGAGGTTGAAGAAAAGTCTGCGCACCACTGAGTTGCAACGTAAGTGGCCAATCAACCTGTCACATGATCTGGGGGGGCAGGTTTTTTGGATGTAAATTGAAAAACTGACCCCTAGATAAGTGACACCATAAACACAGGGATGGCTTGTTTTACACAGACTGGAAAGAACAGGTTTCCATTCTTTCCCTCAAAGAGTTTATTTGCATTTGTATATTAAAAACAGTATCCCAACCGTATCCCCTACTTAAGATTTGTATTATGCTTTTTTTTTTCCACATTTCAGCTAATTGACCTTTAATTAACACAGTATTTAGTGTTCTTTGATGACATCTCGCAGGACTGTTATTTGGGCTATACAGTCATGCTTGAAAGTTTGTGAACTCTACGGGACAGTTATTATTTTATGTATTATAGAAGAATAACTTCATCAAATCCTTACCTAAACCACAAATCTTAATGCAGATATCCCAAATGAGGAACATGCACAAATACATCTTTACTTTCATTGTTTGTTTAACAAATACTCAGATATATAAATATAAAAATATAAATATGTGAACTACTTAAATCCGTAAATTGTGGCACCTCCTTAAGTAGCGATGACTTAAGTAAACTCTATAGCTCCTATAGCTACTGATCGGTCTCTGGCATCTTTCTTGAGGGATTGTCACCCACTCCTTACAGAACTCGACCTACTCTGTGAGATTTGAAGGCGTCTCGCATTAACAACCCACTTCAGGTATCTCAATTGGATGTTGGTCACTTTGACTGGGCAAATCCAATACACAAAAGTTCTTCCTGAGCCATTCTTTGATAGATTTACTTGAATGCTTAGGACCATCGTTTTGTTGGAACAGCCACTTTGGGCCAAGCATTAGCTCTCGGGCTGATGGCCTGACATTCTGTTCATAAATTCTCTTGTATCCTACAGCCCAGACCATGACACACTCACCATCATGCTTAACCATAGGGAGAAGGTTATTTTTCAAACTTTGTTTGGCGTGTCAACCACTGAAGCTCTAATGACACCCAGTCTGTCAATGACAGACCTGCCTGACCGTGTATGGGGCCCTGCCCCCTTTATCATCTATGACACATACAGCATTCTCGCTTTCTTCCCTGTCAAGACAACTTAAGCTCACTCAACACGACTGGATTAGCAGTGTCCTATTTAACTGTTCCCTGACGAGCTGTCAAGGTCCTTATAGCCGAAGATAGGATTCCAGTTTTCTTCAGTAACTGTGTTGAGTGAGTTTCCATCCAGACACTTTGGTATAGAAAGTGGAGTTTGTTCTCCTAGTTACTCCCTCTCTGTTAGCTTGAAGGTTAGAGTGTTCAACTGTTGTTCACTGGCATAGCCCGTTTTCAATCTGACTCTACTATGAAGTCATTAAGAGTCATGAAGCTGACTTTGCTAACCTTAGCCAGGTTGCACCTGCTAGCTAGCACACCAAGCTCACTAAGCTACCATTAGTGAAGGTGCTTACCCCCAACTCCTATCTCTTGCGTACCATTTTACTATGGCTATTTCCCAGACCCCCACCAAAGACTCTGAGGGCAAGGCTAAGGAGGTCATATCCTGCCCGGCCCTGCGGCATATGGAGCCTACATTTCAGGATGGGTCCCACATCCTTTCTGTATTGTGTTTCTAACCGTTCAGCATGCCCAAGCATCGCTCGAGTTGTTTTCTTACTGGACTGCCAGCTCAGACATTCTTGGTGAGCAGGACATGGAGGAAGATGGCAAAAACATCATTCTTTCTGCTGCGCAGTCCAGACCTGCTAGCCTCACGGGGCTAACACCACCCCTGCTGTGGATGTCACCCTTTTTATGAGGTATGTCAAAGGGCCACTGCCAGGATTGGTGTTCCATGGCCTGCTGCTCAAGGATCTGAAAGGGTGGAGAGGGACCTCTATGATAGCAAGAGACTCCCTCCTCCTCAGACCCCTGTCAAACAGATCCAGCCTGTAGTCCATGCGTGTATTAAGGAGATGAAACGCTTCTGGTCAAAGCCATATAAAAGCAAGAAGCCAGCCAGGAGCTACTCCAAGCTGGAAGTCCAGGGCTTGGAAGAGCTTGGGCTAGCCCATCCCCTGGCGATGGAGCCTTCAGTGGCCTACCACTTACACCCCAGCTGCTGCAACATCCTAGCTACATCACCCCTATCATCCTGTATGTCCTACTAGAGGTCATATAAGTATGCCCAGTCAGTGTGTGCTCTCAATGCAGTCACATTGCTATCAGCCTGCCATGCAGAGCTGTTGGATGATATGGACTTCACTCAGGGACACCAAGCCCAGCCATCTGGGATGAAATCTGCATTGTCACCAACCACCTCCTACGCTACTTTCATGGCACCGTGCAGGGCTGCATCTGTGGCATGGGCCTGGCCTTCGCTGATGAGAGGGCCCTGTGGCTAAACCTGCCAGGGGTTTGTGGCAGTGGATGCTTCAGCCAGGCCCACCAAAACCATGGCCACAGGACAGGCTGTGAAACGGAAGCTAACCCCAGGCTGTGGGCAAGCAGTTGTTTGCCACGGCAGCGAAGAATCAGACATCCTTCCCCTCGGATGAGAAAAAGAGGCGTGCCACCTAGAGCAATATCACCCAGGGGAGCCGGCTACCCACACCCTGTGCTCCCTGGGATAAGCCCACCTTGCTCATCCCTCCCTCCTCATGTAAAGAAGAGGAAGGGACAGAAGCAGGCCTAGTTTACACTGTTCACCCAGTTGGAGCAAAGCGGTAGCACATGTTCTGGTGCCCTCTGCAATGTATTTACCCCTGACTTGTGGAGGGGCTGAGGGGATAAGTACATTGTGTGGCGAGGGTCAAGTACACTTACAATGTGCCCAGCAAGCACCATGGTTCACACCAGTGCCCCCTTTTCTTTAATACAGCCTGTACTGTCACAGCCAGGCATCATGCCAAGGGTGCAGTCTTCCCACTTTAATCAAAATAAAGATCACTCCTCCACAAACCCACAAGGGGGAGCCATTACACCTCCGGTGGTGAAGGGGATCACTCTGGGGCTGCTTGCTGCCAGAGCTTCCAGGTACAATCACCCCAGGGTCTTGTCCACAGTGTCAAGAGGGTACAAAGTATAATTTGCTGTGAAACAACCCAGATTCAATTGTATTTTGGCTTCAGTGGCCAACAGAGATTCAGCTCAGGTTTTAGAGCACCAAATCTCCACTTTGTTGGACAGAGGGACAATAAAAACGCTCTCAAAGGTTTAGCCAGGGGGGCTTTTACTCCTGATATTTCCTGTTTAACAAAAAGGACTGCTCACTCCATCCTATTCTAGACCTACGGAGACTAAATGGGCATCTCAGAAATTAGATACACATTCAGAATGCTCACTCAGTGTGTTGTTACATTCATTTCACCCAGGCAATTGATTTACAACTATAGACCGGCAGGACACATACTTTCACATACACATTTATCCCTCTCACAGGAAATTTCTCAGGTTCGCCTTCCAAGGCATATCATAAGAGTACCAAACTGTCCCATTCAGTCACTCGCTCCTCATCTTTTCAGCCGATGTGTGGAGGTGGCTCTGGCCCTGTTAAGAAACAGGGCCATCTGCATATTTTCACACACAGCTCCCCCTGTTTTTTAACATCGACAGGTACCTACTATGTGCCCATTTGAGGGAAAAGGCAGTCAGGGATACACAAGCTCTGCTAGCCCACCTCACAGATCTGGACTTCAGAGTCAATTATGCCACTTGAAACCCACTCAAGCTATAGAGTATTTGAGTCTCAGAATAAACCAACAATAAAAATCTCTCATCGTGCCACACTCTCGGAGAGGAGGATAGCATTATGCAAACAACGCCTAGCTCTTTTCTTAGAGGGGGATACGGTCACGCACAGAATATGTCACCAATTAATTATTATTATTCTTTTGGTGGTGCCTTTGGGGTTGGTCAGAATGAGGGAGTATCAGTGGTGGGTCGCATTGCTGAAGCCATGCTTCCGCCGACACTGGCTGCACACATTCAAAGTGTCCCTGTCATGTTTGTTGGCTTGCCGTCACTGGAGAGGGAGAGATCCGACCCTATTTAAGGGGGCTCCCCATGGTGTGGTATCATCGAGGAATGTGGTGATCATGGATGTTTCCATCAGTGGCTGGGTAGTGACTCTGGAGGGCTGAATGGCCCCCCACATTTGCAACGGGCTCACATAAACTACCTCAAATTACGCACTGTTTCTTGCTGTGAGACACTTTCTACCTCTTCTTCAGTGCTCAATTGCACAGGCTGGTGCAGATTGTTCGTTTCGGGCAGCCTACGCTTTCTGTCATTGAGGGCGACTCGCGTTCCGGGAGCACTGCACCTGGGCGCAGATTTGCTGTCCAGGGAGAGTCCATTGTATGAGGAATGGAGACTCCATCCCCACTGTCTTTCTCTCTGGCCGATGAAGACGCCACTCTGAGTGGATGCTCTGGCACACCCGTGGCCACACGTGCTGCTTCATGCATTCGCCCCTCTCAGCCTGATCTCTCCCACTTTGGCAAGGGTAAGAGAGCATGGGCTGTCAATGATTGTAATTGCCCCGCGGTGGCCAGAGAAACATTGAGTGGTGGAGATGTAGCTGCTATCGGACTATCGCTCCCGTTGCTCCCTCCTGTCCCAGGCGCATGGGGAAATCCTCACCCAGATTGTGTGGCTCTTTGGGCCTGGCCAGTGAAAGGCTGAATCTAAACGCAGCTGGGCTGCCTCCCAGAGTTATTGACGCAATTCAGAGTGCAAGAGCACCCTCGATGCACTCATAGAATAATGCTAAATGGCACATATTTGAGGAATGGTGTGATGCGAAACGTAACATTCCATATCAGTTACTGAAGTACAGTTTTTTTTTTTTTTTTTTTTTTTTTTTTTTTTTTTTAACCATGCATTACAATGTTGCTATTTTTCTAGACGTCCAATTTGACAAGGATGACCGTGTGATGCCTCTGATGTCTGC
>OOFE01050355.1:29824-47967 GCA_900323365.1 Monocentris japonica
CGGGGGGGGGGGAGAAAAGTCGGCGGAGCACCCTCAAAGAAGCTGGCCGCCCACCAAACCCACATGCGGCGTTACTTAACTACTTTTAAAAGGAATGGACTGAATTAAAAATTTCCGCTTCTGGGATGAGTAGGCTGATTATCTGTTCACCTTCTGTCTTGTACATGTATTTTTTTTGTTTTTTAATTTTGTTTTCTTCGCTTGGGACTTTTGCTGATTGGAATTGTTGTTGTGGCGCTTATGAGATAGCACATATAGCACATATGTCTCATGGTGGTGTTTTTTGATTGGTTGGATGTTCGGATCGATGGATGGATGTATGGCAAAAGGAATTAGATGTATGGATGGATGTGGTCGATCCTTTCCATGCCTATAATACACACTTGATTGCAGTAATGTGTTCCACTCCAGCTCACGCCCCTCCCTTTGTCTTTAAAGCAATGTAAACAATTGCCCCCCTCAAATTAAACACAGCTTTGATTAAGTCAAAAGAGATATCATAGAGGACCACTCAACTTAAATAGGAGTAACTCCATTATAGGGCATTGATCAAATGGACAAACTGTTATTTTGTTTCTGGAAAGCAGATTCACAGATGCAAAGGCCATGCTGCTCTTCAATAAAAAAAATGACATCAAGGAGGATGGACACTGGTACATAAACCACAGATAAATGTCGCCTTTTGAGGTGTTTAAAATGTAGTCTGAGGTGTTACAACATAGTCATGTACTCATGTCTCTTCTCTGCTCTTCTCTCTCTATCTCTGGTGTAGTTCTGAAAGCTTCTATCATCCCTATGGATATTCCTCATCATAAAAAGGAAAAAAAACGTAATGCTCTTTACACTAAATATACATACTGCTAAAACATTCTAAATGAATGGTACTGTCAAACTAAATTTCTATGTATGATTAAAGCTCTTGAGAAGATGACCAACCTCTTTGTGTTTTTAAATGCTTCTTATTTCTAATGTGTCGTGTCAGAACTGTTCAGTTGAAGAAATCATGAACACAGTTTTAATATTACAATGTAAACTTTATAGAGATAAGCGCTATTGCCCCCTTTGTTTTCAAAAATCTATCCAATATGAGCATTTTAGTGACAGACTGACTCTGATGCACACGCTGAATTGAATAGATTAAATGGATAGAACAGGTCTGTGTTAATAATCTGATATGGTCTACTTGTCATATCTGTTTAAGATAACTCTACCATATGAGATTTTCCATATTATGCAATTCCTGAGCCCTCTGGATATTCTGCTACCCCTCCACTTCAAGGACATCCTGCTAATAAGATACAGTAATTGATGGAAATATTTCTTCCTTAAATTGCCCCAGACAGCTCAGTTGGTAGAGCATGAGAGTCTCATGTTCAGCCTCAGGGTTGTGGGTTCAGTCCTCACATAGTGTCAACTATCCTACCTATGTAAGTTGCTTTGGATAAGAGTGTCTGCTAAATGACTAATGTAGCTATCAAAATTGAATTACTAGCATCAAAGCTCATACCCCATCTGGAGAAAGCAAAAAGAAGTTCATATTTTGGCCTTTGTCAATGGGGCTCTTGCAAAGAATGTCATAACCCTCTTCGTGGATGGTGCGTTGATCAGCGTAGCAAGTATGTTTTGTTACAGGTGCCACGCCACACCCTGTTGCTGAGAAGAATGATATTAATCTAATCTCACAACAAAGTCACTCAGACACACAAACAGCAGCTCCTTGGAATCCTGGCTATGTGCCCTACCTATTTGGTTTTGACCAGTTTTAGCTGGTTGAAGGTCAGCAAAGCACTTGGCATGACTCCATTCACTCCAGGACAATTTAGCATGGTAAACTTTTACAATGTGAGTGCAATAACCCCGTGGTAGGAGGAGAATGGGGCAGGGATGAGAGCCTACCCAAGACATCTAGGCCTCTATTAGGTCTCTGAAGGTTACTAGGAACCACCAAACCAAAATCACAATAACAACCCCATCAAAACAGTGACACAAGTATATCTGTCCAAAGACTTGCTTGGAGTTCTGATACTAGTGAAGCCTATTGTGTGTGTGTTTTTTTTTTCTGCTATGTTACAATGCTCTCTGTTACAGCCCCAGCCAGGAACCTGAACTAATCCAAGCAGGAATCTGGACTGGAGGCTCAGAGTAGCCATGCTGGGTGCTTCAGTGGCCTTTGACCTCCACAGCCTCATGGAGCCTGGTGGCAGAACCAACATAGAGGTTTATCCAGACTGCAGGGTGTCTGTATGTTTATACCTGCCAAGCCTCTTACGGAAAGAATAGCAGGCCGATACTTCTCAGGTATCACTGTTCTAGATATGTGGACACAGCAGTGTTGAGAGAAAGACAATATTTTAAGAATCACAGGTCAGCCTCAATGGGAAGCTGCTGGGAAACAAAAGTGTCTTTGTGTGTCTCTATGCATGTGCGTATGTGATGAGAATGACTGAAACTTGGGAGTACTGCAGCTAACTAGAATGGTTAGAAGGGCAGAATTAAGCAAAGCATATGCTTTGGTGGGGGACTCTGCTCATAAACACCCATCTTTCCATCTTTGACCGTTGAATTCCCCTATGTTGGTACTAAATCCTGAGATGCCACATCCACAGTTTGTTTGTTTCTGGAATTTCTGACTAATTATGTAAAGGGATGTGCACACAGACTAAAAATTACTTCTCGTCCTAAATAGCCTTGCTTGGTTAGATTAGTGTTACATTTGATATGTATGTTCCAAAGTGAGAGCCTTATTTCTACAGTCGATTTCAAAAAGTCTACACTCCCTTTCAAATTTTATAGTTTTTATTACCCTGAGGCCTGAAATTACCATCCAATAAATTAGACTGTTTTCACTTTCAGTTGACTATAGTAACCAGCAACATCAAACATATCTAGCCAGCACTTCAACTTTAATCACATAAGTGTTGATAACTGGGATCTATTGAAAAATGTATGAAATTCAATACGAACATTGAACCTAGCATGAATCAATAAGGTTATAGCATTACAAGAGTATCAGGGTCACTCTGCACACCACTCCCCTCACTCTCTGATACATAAGCACCCTCCTCCCCATGCACTGTATCTGGTTGAAACTGGTCAGGAATAACGTGTCAATGCAATGCCAGGGTAGAGTGCAATTAACTGTGCTGCACTCTTTCTTTTTTCCCCTCATTTTTCAGGGAGAAGGGGATTATACATCATAAGTCTTCTCGTAAGACCCTTCCTGGCTGTGGACTTCAGCTGTGGATAAAAGCATCAAAGTTCCTAAAGAACATTAGACACATTTGGCATGAGAAACACAGTTTGAGTTGTGGCCTCCCCTCCTCTCCCCTCTACTCTCCTCCCTTCTCCTCTCCTCTCCTCTGCATTCTATGTTAAATTGAAGTCTATATTGATTATGACAGATGATATCGCTTGGCTTCATTACATACAGTATTACTGATCTGAGGGTATGAGAATGGGTGACATTTTTATATATTGCTGTAATAAGAGGCAACTCTTTCCTCTGCTTTCACTCCACCTACTATGAATGCATGGAATTACCAAATACAAAATAGTATTTAGGACATTTGAAAGACTGTTTTTACACAGCCCACTGTACATCCATTTAAATGTCTGTCATAATGGTGTCCAGCGCTTGTGTTTTTCTCTTGGTAGAAAGAGTCTTCTCACCTGGGGCACACACAACTCCACCCAGGTGTGCTCACCATAAGAAGTACCATTCAACATGCCATGCAAGATAAGTATTGCCCTGGCACTGGGTAGGCCTTCTCCATTTAGAATTACAAAATGACCCAAGCAAAAGATGCAATATTAAAACGAGAGAAAGTAGAGAGATAGATAAAATGGAACTATTTCGTTGGGGGTTTCGGGGTAATGTTTTTAATATCTATTGGATTTTACCACTAAAATACTTTGGTGACATTTTAATTCAGTTGACTATGTATTTAGGCCAAAGCTAAACTCCCCCCCATCTTAACGAAAAATGAATATGATATTCCAGCAATATTTCTAAAGGGACTTATGGACTCGTGTGTCTGTGCTACTCAACAGCGTGTTTACAGTCCCTCTATTGTACATAATGTTATTGTATGTCTTATGGTATTATTATAAGATTGTTTGCAGTATGTTTTGTTTTAGTTACGTGATATTTTTACGTTTTGCTGTGATATTTGTGCATCGCTGTAATATTTATTAAGGTGTAGACTTTTTTCTTTTTTTACTGATTAAGATTTGAGTCAAGGTTTTTTTGTGTGTATAAATTGCATCAGTGCTGACCAGGGAGAGGACCCCTAGCCAGTGCGCCCTACAGGTGCTGCACGGTGTCGTGGTTGCCATCCAACAACCGGTTCAGACTGGATGGATGACAATATTAACAATGTTTCTGACGAGAAAGACCTCATACAACAAGCCCCCATCACCAGCGCAGGAACATTCAGTTTCCAACTTGACCAGACAGCGGTGCTGAGTAGGCTATGAGTTAGTATTTATTCAGTTAATAAAATCTGAATACTGTTCATAGTTTTACAAATGAGCTTTTACTAATTGCATTTGGTTTATACGGTGCTCTTTTTAAGACGAACAGTCCACCTGATTTGACTTATACGGGCCGGAATAGCCTATCAGGTAAACTCTATTTTAATATAATTCGCAATGATATAAATTTTAATTTTCAATGACCATCAAAGGCAGACAGATGTAGTGAAACGTATTTAGTTAGTATGACCTAGGAGCACAAATAATCACATTGGGAGCTCATATTTTTTCAGTATGGTTATCTGGAGTGATTTAGTTGCGTTCCGGGCGCCAAAGAGGAAGCGGTAAATTTTCTTCTCCTCTCATCTCGGTACAGCGTAAACTGGACCAGCAGGAACAGCTTTGAACCGGATTTTTCGCCGGCTACAAAGCATTATAAAATGGTTAAACTATGCGCATTGTCGATGCAGGGTACACTGTTTGCACACGGTCCTTACAGAGTCTAGCTCAAAAAGACCAGCATCCGCATGCGATGCTTTTATATCTATGCTGTTAATGTTGATTCTGTACGTAGGTTATTATAGAGAAACCATCCCCCATGGAAAGCCCACGTAGGCAGGCGCGCACTTCCCCTGCAGATGCCTGCTGCTGTTATTGTAGTTGCTGAGGTGAGTCCCACGCATGTTTTTGTTTTTTTTAACAAAATAGATAACATGATGCTTTTTATTTTTATTTTTTATTTATCATGCTCCAAAACATCAAAATGTTAAATTATGATTAAGTTAATCAGTTAGGTTATAGGCATATCATACTTCTCCTCAGAATATCATGTATGTCTTAGCTTCGATTGAAAATGTAGCGTATTTTTCTCAGTAAACAAAGCCTTGTTGATGTCTGAAGAGCTTAGTCCCAACTTTTTTGCACTCTGAGTAGCCTACTCCTTATGAAGTAAGTGAGGAGAAGTAGCCTATTTGGTTGATGCTGCCGCAGTGATGCGCATAAAGTTGTGCTTGGGTACAAATAATTCATGAAAAAGGTCCGAAAACATCTTCAGTCAACTCAAGAAACTGGGCATGCCTCCAAGTCAGTGTCTGGTGGTGCCAGATTTGAGGTGGGGAATGAAAGCAATAGAATCAGAGCAAAGACCGCTTAAGGTAGATGGGAAGGTGCAAGGCAGTCCAGTGTACTCTTCCCCCTCCTTCAAGGTGTGGTTTTAGAGAAAGGAACAAAAGGGACAGCCTGCTTGGGGTTAGGTGCAGTCAGTCTGTGTTCAGGTGACCTGCCTCTGGCCAGGACAGGTGCTACAGCAGCCTCTACATCAAGGCTTATTGTGTAAGTGTACATTTTGGAAACTATTACAATATATTGTCATGGGTATGACTTTAAGCATTAACTTCTATGTGCTTCACTGATAATCTCTTGAAACTGTCTTTTGACTGTAATATCATGCCCTTTAGCATTATCTGATAAAAATGTTTAATGTTTTTTTTTGTTTCTACTCTCTCGTCGCCAGGAACCCCTCCTATGTAACAGCTGTATCGGATCCCAGAGGGCAGCACTGGCACCATGATTTCATCTACTAAAGCACTGGATGGAGGCTGGGGGTGGGTAATCGTTGCAGCCTCCTTCATGGCCCAGTGCCTGGCCTATGGAGCACCCATGTCGGTGGGCGTCCTCTACCCTGAGTGGCTGCAAGCCTTCCAGGAGGGCAAGGGCATGACGGCCTGGGTGGGCTCCCTTGTCTGTGGAGTGGGTCTAATAGCCAGTGAGTAGCACACCTCTATAATAATCCTTGATGTGGACCATATTGGGGTAAACAGGGAGGGGGTGAATTGAAAGATTTGTTTTACTTTTCTTTAAGATTCTTTTATTGGGAATTTTTGCTGTTATTTGACAGTTAACGGCAGAGAGACAGGAAAGAGTTTCTAGTACTTTTAAACTTTTAAAGGTTAGGGTCAATTTGACCTGCAACACAGCAGGAGGGTTAAAGATGCACTTTTACACCCCTAACATTTCAAGCTGTTGCATTATACCACATGATGCCACTGATAAGGAAGCAAGCCACAGACAAAATACTTGTTCAAAGTCTGCCCAAAGACATTCAGCTGTAGAGGCAATATCGACTTCTTTTATATTGTGCAGAATCTGAGGAGGAAGAGGCAAGCGCAGTTGCTGAGTTGCTGTTCTTGATTTTCATCTGGAGCAAAACAAGTGCAAGTCATCCATGCTATGAATGTAGGAGGATCATTTAGCCCTCATTCTGTCACCACAGACTGAGGAAAGGAAAGAGAAAGAGTGATAGAGAGGGAGAGAGGTGGAGAGAGAGAGAAACAGAGAGATTTAAGTTTTTGATAGTTAGTAGTGGCAAGGTTGCATTATTATATGAACTTATTTGAACCCAAAGACATAAAGGAAAAGAAAAGAAAATCAGACAGAGGCATAGGCTGGAGAGTAAATGTAATAATTATTACTAATGAGAAAACCACTCATAAATATTATATATTGAACTTAAAACCAGACCTCCAGAAACAACCCAGACAAACTCAATCACCTTGAAATACTGCTTGCAAAATATTATATTCATATGCTCCACCACTATATTGTCCAAACAGGATCAGTGATAGATAGCAGAACGCACTATTTCCGACTAAGGCAGAGCTCGCCTGCCAGCCAGTCTGGCTTCGTCCTGACACTTTTTCAAAGAGGTCAGGGAAAAATCGTGACTGGACAGATCTAGCCTCAGGCCTGGCCAAGTCCTGGACACATGTCTCAGCTGTCAGACAGCTGTAGCACTGCAGTCCCTTCTCCACAACAACAGGGTCTTCCTGCTGGTTGAGGGGGAAGACAGGAAAGAGAGAAGAGGCACAGTATATGATTGGCAGTAGTTCACATGCACTCTCAGTGCTCATCAAGCATTTGATATGCCTCTGCAAAACAAGTTACATGCAGCTGGAGTGATCATTCAACAGTGGTGCCACTTCAGGTTTAAATAGATGTCTTTTCTGTACATCAGTGTAAAAAGTTGTACTACAAGGAAGATGATTGTGGCAAAGAAATTTCACTTAATTACCCTGTGTAGCCAACTTGCTACTATACTGGGTCAAGATAGAGGCAGAAACCGGGGTTTTTTGGGGCAGAGCGGCAACGCCGACTTTATTACAGTAACAAAATTTCAACCACAATGAATACGGGGCTCCCTCGCCCTCCTCCACTCACTGCGGGGTTCAGTCTCTCTCTCTCTGTGACATGCTCTCCTCGCGTGTTCCCTGCTCACTGAAAACACACACACAGAACAAACATATTAGTCCCCTTCCCCGCTGCCCGTCCCCACTCAGTCCCGATCTGCTGCAGCCGGTGTCAGGGCAGGGTGAACCCGCCTGCCAGCCCGACTCCGCCCCCTGCACCCAGCCAACGGCTCAACCACAAACCCCAGTCTGCCACACCCTGATTCTCTCGACCCTTAACCCTTTGCACAAATGTATCAAATAACTGCTGCCCATGTTGTGAGGATGCAAGGTGGAGAATAGGAGCCACCAGCTTTGCAAATACATGCCTGCTGCAAAAACACACATTGAAAATACATTGCAAGACAAAATGGTGATAATTATGAGCTCAAAGGAGTAGCTTCACAAAATCTGTCATGTGGCTTGAAGTGATAAGAGCATTATGTGTCCCTGTTGTGAAAATAGTGCTCCATGTCCAAGTATTATCTTCCTTGTTGTTTTGGTCTTTGGTATGGTGGGAAACCTGTAAGCAACACATTAATCACTATCTTTGTTATCCTTTGTTCTGACTTGTTTTTGTTCCTCCTTCACTCATCATGTTTGCCTCTCTCTATATCTTTTCACCCCCCACCCCCTCTCTTTCTCCCTCTCTATTTCTTTCTCTGGATTTCTCTTTGTCTCTGTCTCTCTCTCCACCTCCTCTCAGGTCCTGTCTGCAGTGCCTGTGTGGACAGCTTTGGGGCACGTCCCGTGACCATCTTCAGTGGTCTAATGGTGGCGGGGGGCCTGATGCTCAGTGCCTTTGCTCCCAATGTCCAGTTTCTTATGTTTTCCTATGGGATTGTCGTTGGTAAGGAAACTCCCAGTGAAAATGTTGTGGTCACTCCTCCTTTGTGTATTATGCTCTGACAGAGACTAGCCTGCAAAGGTAATGCTGCAATGGGTCTGGAGGCCAAAATCATGCTGTTACCCTCATATAAATATATAAAGTATGGAGATGGTTCAACCAAGAAGCAAGCTTTAGTATAGACCAGATTAAAGGTTTGCATTAAATTGTCATTCAAATTGATAATGTAACATGGAGTTCAAGTATCAGAATAAAGGTTTAAAACAAATCATATAGGAAACCTCATATGATAGCAAAAGGTTTATTAGGTGACACTTACGAAATTGTCCAGAGTCTCTATGTCATGTAGTCTCAACCAGAGCTCATCTCACAGACCCGATGTTTACCCCTCCTCCTAGCATGCAGTTCACCGTTCTTATATACAGCAGGACAATATTTTCTTAGGCTCTGATCATGTATCCAGCTCCTGTTCTTAGAAATGATCCGTTTGGAAACTGTTGACGCTAGTGAAAGGAAAATCCACCAGTTCCCTCCTTTCGTTGTTGGATTTACAACCCTGTTGTCCTGTGGTCTTGACTCAGACCAAGGTGCCACACAGTCGCTGGACCTAGCATTCCAAAGATGCCTGTATTGTCAGAGCCTCTTGATTCACCTGACAGAGAGACTCCTGTCTTCTTCCCAGTTGCTGTCTTAGTTCTAAACTCACAGAATAATTCTAAATATATTTTACCATGCTTCATGCCTATATACATTCATGCAAATACATCTCTTACAAAACAATAATCACTTGAACCATGGTTTTCTCACTCCACTTCCAACACGTCAGGTCTAACCATTTGCAAAAAAAGAGGCTAACTATCTTCTATTGCCATTTAATGAATAACATTGCCACTGAATGTATCAAACACATATTGTCACCAAGAGTAGATATAAGTTTGAGCAGTGCACCATTGTTGTCATTGCTGTCTGTATTTATAAGGGATGTTGTACCTATAAAACTATGGCTTAGCCCGATCACCATGTGACCGCTAATGCCTCTGCACCCTTACCAGTCTGCCTGGGTCCATCACCACCTGTTACCCAACATTAATTGAGCCATGCTGAATGCTGGTGAACCCCATCGCAGTCAGTACTGTGAGCATGTTGATTTATATGACCAAGACAACAAGAATAATTAGATATCGTTTTTTTCCAAATAACAACAACACATATATTAAGCCATTACATATTAAACATAAAAGTGCATTTGAAAGATTATCTATGCAATTCTTATTGGTGCAAAGCTTTTACTCAGTGTAGCAAGCTGCATATTAAAACCTGCACTCCTTTCACCTGAGCTAATGAAAAAACCTCTGCTGTCTGTCCTTGCCCTCTCTCTTGCTACAGGGCTGGGCTGCGGTCTGGTCTATGCCGCCACGTTGACCATCACCTGTCAGTATTTTGACAAGAGACGCGGCCTTGCCCTTGGCATCGTCACCACAGGTAATGCAGCCCCACCTCTGCCCTGGACTCTCTGGGTGCACACCATTTCCCCATGCTCATTTCTTTCATGTATGAGCAGCCTGGAGTCTGGAGATGCCAAGGTTAACATCTGCAATGTAGTAGCAGCAGTGTGGCCTAGTGGGTAGAGACATGGACTGGGACCCTACCTGACTTTAGAAAAAGCCATTCCATTCTTTATTTTGTATTATTGAGCTAACTCACAGTCAAAATATCAAGGTTAGGAGGTATATAGCCTTCAGTAGACATGTTACCCTAAGCTATTAACTGGTATTGACTAACCTCAGGTCCTGACACAAGCATTACTAAATTGATGCCTTTCTCTGCTCACCCAGGCAGCAGTGTGGGCGCGTTCATCTACGCAACTGCTCAGAATGAGCTTATTGTGGTGTTCGGCCTGGATGGCTGCCTGCTAATCGTCGGAGCCCTAGCGCTAAACCTCATGGCCTGCGCTGGCTTCATGAGGCCTCTCAACATGCCAGGGTACTACTTCAAACAGAAAGCTGCCCTGGAAGGCAACACAGAGGAACAGCTTTTTGAGAAGCCCCCAGTGGATGACCTGAAGATCACACAAGGTTCCACCACCACCCCAGAGAAAACTCTGATGGTGAAGGAGTTGCTCATCACCATTGATGCCAAGGACTTGGCCATCGAAACAGCCAAGACGAAAGGCAGCTTCCTAGCTGGCTTAGGCATCATGAAAGTTATCAAGAAGAAGCAGCAGGCATATGCCAAGTACATGCACTCCATGGCTGACATCTTACATGACCAAGCCATGGTGGCCTTCAGTATCGCTGTCTTCCTGTTCAGCCTGGGGGCATTCCCTCCTGTGCTCGTCATTGAGGATGTGGCACTGAGTCAGGGTCTGATCGAAGAAGTTAGCTTTATTCCCCTGGTATCGATTATGGCCATCACCACTGGCGTGGGCAAGCTAGTGCTGGGTGTCTTGGCAGACATCAGGTGGATGAACAGCATCTACCTTTATGCCTTCACCCTGTTCACAGCAGGTATGGCGCTGCTCCTCATCCCTGTCACTAAGAGTTACGTGGGACTGCAGATCCTCTCTGCCGTGGTGGGCTTCTTCTCCGGGAACTGGTCTCTCACCTCCTACATCACCACCAAGATCGTTGGTCTGGACAGACTGACCCAAGCCCATGGCATCCTCATGTTCTTTGGAGGCTTCGGGATCATGCTCGGACCCCCTGTTGTAGGTAAGAGGGCTTATCTTAATATTAATGTCCCAATCAGTAGGCATTGATAATCTGGTAAATTATCGGTTAGATTGGCATATACATGATTGTTAACGTGGTAGAAGTAGAATACAGATATTTAGTTTTAAAATGTAATATTTTCACAAACATTTCAAGCATCTGAATGTTTATTCAATGAGGCAGGCAGAGCAGAGGGCAGAGGTCACATTGACCTCAATAAGGAGTTGGCCTGCCGCTCTTTAGCTGACGATTGCATCTGTCAGGAATCTTTGCTGATTATACTCACAGTGTCTTGTCTTTTTTCTTTTCTTTTTTTCTCCTCATCACTTTCTAGGATGGTTCTTTGACTGGACAGAGTCCTATGACTTGGCGTTCTACTTTAGCGGGAGCTGTGTGTTGCTGGGAGGGCTCATCCTCTTTCTGCTCACCCTTCCCTGCTGCACCAGGAAGAAGTCTGAGAGCAACAGGCCAGATGTCCAATACACCAGCAACTGCGACAAAGTTGCCTCTGTAGCCTGAATATTAAGCCCTCACACAAGGACTTTAGCCTTGCCCACTGCTGCCCAGCAACTGTCTGCTGATAAACTGTACCTACACCACCTCCAACAAGAATTTTCTTTCTTTGACTAGGGGAGGGATTTTCCCTTGTGTCTGGTACCAGCTTTCAATACACTGAAATACCTGACAAAAGCTTTGAAATACATAAACCAGGCCAATTTTCTGTACCTTGCCTGAATTTTTCAGAGTTCATACAATATCGTTTGGATCTTTTAAAGATTTGACTCAGATGCCTGTATTGAATATTTCTATTATTGCCTCATTTTACGAGGCCAATCCAACACTATAGCTCAACTCTCAGATACTGGATTTTGTTTACTTAGAGTAAACAATGGTTTTCACTTCTCTGGAACTCCACTGGTTTCAAATGAAAAAAAATCAGGCATTATCTTCAGTAACACTGGGGAGAAAAACAAAACCACCAGGGATCAATTAAAACACAGTAACAACCTTCAGTCTGCACTGTTGAACTGCACAGCCATGCAAATTTCCAATTCCCCCAAAATCTCCAGGAATCCCACCTGGAAAGGAGAATACAGAATACTAAACATTTTTATTTTAGCTTTGTCTCTAAATTACTTTCTATGTATAATACCAAAGCACCAGTGATGATGGATGCCTGTCAACATGTAATGCCTGTTGAACAAAGCCAAGCCTTCCTTCATAGAAAATAACTTTTGTGAAGTACATTGACCTTGGACTGTATTTGTCTTAGTTTTCAGTTCCATAAATATACCTCCTGTTTCTTGATCAGACAAAGATGCTATTGAATAATTTATGCTGTCTAGATAAAATTATATAGAAAAAACACAAGGGAGACCTTAGGTCTAACGCCTCTAAAAGCATGTTGATTCTCTCTGTAGCATGATCATAAGAACCACTGTTTGCATTTTGCATTTCACTTTGACCAGGCCAGTCTTTCCCACCATGTTGTATGTTTATATGTGTGTGTGTGTGTGTGTGTGTGTGTGTGTGTGTGTGTAAGTTTGTTATAGTCACTTGAATGTTGTAAAATGTGTAAAATGTAAAAATATAGGCTGCCACAAATGTCTGCTTGGTAGTTCAAATGATTTTCATTTCAGCTATAAGGCTGAATCTGGGATATCAGTGTTTGCTTTCTATCTTTGTAGAAACTATTTACAGGGTACAAAAAGATCTAAAAAGCCTATAGAGACAGTTGGGCTGTCACTTTGATTTTAACCACTCTGTCTTATTATTTTATATGTCAGTATTAGAGTATTTATGTCTGTTGTCCTGTTATTTAAAAAGTGCCAATAAAAGTTACTATATGAATTTATTGTATCGAGTGTCTATATTTGTAAGAGATTGATCACAGAGTTTGAATTCCATTCTAATTCTATTTCAGTATGCACTTATCCTAGTACTATGTTAGCCTGGTGGCCATATTTGGAATAGCCCTGTCAAAACTAGTAGTAATCTTGGGGCAATGTCGTTACTGCTTCCATGTAAAGCAATTGGACCTGGCACTGTGCTTATCCAGTTAAGTTCTTCTAACTGGAAGTACTAAAAAGTACAAAAGAAAACAGGGAGCGAACAGTTCAAATCATCCGTTTTCATGAGTTTGCCTCGAGCATCCTTCAGAGAGCCAAAGAAGTCTTGTCCTGGCAACCCTACTAGAGGTCACCATGGTTACTCATAGGTCACATGACTGGCAACATAAACAATATTCCAGGGAGCTGAGCAAGCAACGGTGGAAATTACGCTAACCTAGCTCCCTTTCAACAGTAGTTTCAATTGATTTAAAGCCAAGTTGTACGGGCAATGGCAAAAATTAGCTCTCATGTGTCAAACTTTCCGATAGCTTCAGAGAGTGGGGGCACCTTGTCGAGGACGGAAAAGGACGTCTAAAGTTGAAAAATGGAGAGCTGTCCGGTCCGCTGAGCTGAAAAAATGGGAGCAAGCGCGTCCATATCGCTTTGTGTAAGTTTAGCTTACGTTACTTGTGGTAGTTAAGTTCATATTGCTCCGATGTTTTTTTCAGATCATATGTCAATCGATCACTCTGTGTAGGGCAATTTTAACTGCTAATGTCAGGGATGAGGAGCAGAGCATCACTCACCGAGCTTTTTCATCCTTGAACTCCGCAAGACATAAGGTCACTGGTATTACAACGTGGTAACGTGTGTTGTCTGAGGCCTACAGTTAACGTTAGCCTCTTTTTTTTTACGATGTTTAATGTTGCAAGTTACAATTTAATGTACATTGTTTCTGAGCAGGTCATTCTCTCGTGCTCATAGTGTGCTAAGCAGCTATTTTACTTCTTCAGTGTCATAACATGGATCATTGGTGGTCATGGGCCAAGTTAAGGGGCCATCAAATATACCTCAATAGTTAACACTTCAACGTGGGTCTCTTGGAGAAAGGAGGAGGGTCACACTTGAGGTGACAGGCACTCACTACTTTGCCAAAACACCCTCTGGTCATTTAGAGAAATTAAAATTGATTGTAGGCTAATGCAAGATTTTGATTTCTTTATAACACAGCATGTGCTCTTTCTGTGCAGAGCGACCTGTCCTCTGTGAGAATCCGGAAAGCTAAGGTCAGCCCAGAGCCCACTGCTCCAGCTGTAGTTCCAGACCCCACAGCCAGGCCTGTGTTTGGTGTTGCCCTGGAGAGGCTGAGGGAAGATGGGCAGCTGGTCTGTGGCGTCCCCCTTGTGTTGAGACACATGGTGGAGTTCCTAGATAGGAATGGTAATAGACGTGTCAAAGTCAAACCACATATGCATATACTCACTTTCTATCCTCTTGTTCTTTTCACTCTCATTATCATCCTCCATCTCTTTCTTTCAATCCCTTTCTCACCTCTATCACATCATATCTGTACAGACATAATTACATCTGCCTGTCACCGCAGGAGTGCACCAGAGGGGTCTTTTCCGTCTGTCTGGCTCAGTGGTCCGGACCAGGCAGCTGAGGCTGCGGTGGGACAGTGGAGAGAGGGTGGACCTGCAGCAGGAGGAAGATGTCCCCACCGTCGCCTGCCTCCTCAAGCTCTTCCTCCGGGAGCTGCCAACCCCCCTAGTTCCTGAGCCCCAGCGCCAAGAGCTGGTCCTAAGCCACACAGGTACAAGGATTATGGGTGGTCACACCTAGAGCATGCACCTAGTTTTCATGTTACAGTTTAGACCTTAGCATTGCTGGGGAGGAAATTACATTTTTGCAACTTTTAGGGGGAGAAGTGCGATCATATGCTGATTGAAGTTATTGTAATAATTTTGTTTGTCATTGATTTTCTTTATATTTGCGCAAAATTTCAAGGCACACCTGAGGCACCTCAGTTTACCTTGGGACCCCATTTGAGAACTACTAGCATTGAACATTTGAGACAGCAGAGTAGGGAAACCAGCTGTCCTTGAGCAAGATACTGAATCTCTTTCAGTGCTGTTCTGTGGCTGATCCTGCATTTCAACCTCAATGTGGTGGGAGGCAAGCAAAAAGAGCATTTCCTTACAAGGATCACTAGTCAAGTCAAGTTTATTTGTATAGCCCTTAATCAACGGTTACATTCTCAAAGGCCTTCACAATGCTCACATTATGAAAACAATAAACAATGGCACACTATGACATTATAATTAGGCTACAGATAAAATAGGCTATAGGCTAAAAGTGAGTGAGCAGTTAATTTTTCATAGGGAAAAAACACAGGAAGTAGAGATGGAAATGAACAAGGACAAATCCAAAGTTTGCAGGACATTCCCTGTGAGTCCGAATGAACCTAGGTCACCTTCTGTGCAGGGGAAGTACTCCTCTGACTAAAACTCAACAACAGTGGTTTGGGAGATATATCATTATATGTGGCAGCCAACCACCTCCCTGATATTATTCCTGACTTGACAAAGTCCCCCCTATCCTCTGACTTACAAAAGAGGCAGAGAGTAAATTTAGAAATGGGAAAAATGGGTCACATAGCCAGCCAAAGAATTCTATCACCTCTTGTCACAAGTGCTAGCTTACACAATATAGCCATGGTCTAATCCAGGTCACATTTTCCTTAGATGTGACTGTGATTTGTTGCTGCAGATCACTCACAGTGATGCTCAGAGATGGCAGAGAGAGAAAGATAGCATGCTGTTTATGTGTATTGTATACATATACTATTTGTGAAGAGGGCATATGTGGCAGGTGTTTCGGGCATCTGTATCTGTATTTGTCCCTATACTGCATTTTTGATGATGTGGGCATTGATAAATTATTTATGTGTGTGTATGACAGAGGATGGTCAGGTGGTCTCATACCGTAAAACATCCAATAAAGACTGAATCTCAAACAGTAGCTGGTAAGTGTTGTGTGTTGTGTGTAAATAAAGGCCGGTCCCCAGTAAAAGTCAGATAAAAACATATGGCAGAATTACCAGAAAAGATACATAGGATATTTACAGTCTAAAATATCATTAAAATTACTAACATATTGCAAATTATATTACCAGAAAGAGACGCTTCATATAGTGGAACACGCTGATATGCTTATCTTGTTGCCATAGATACAGGTACTGGTGTGGAAGCCTTGAAATTCATTAGGCAAACATAACTGCTGCTTGGATCACTATACAGCATTACTCCTGTTGGTTGTGCTTTTTTGATTCATCTTTGTGGCTTTGGCAGTTTTTGTTTTGATGCATTGATGTTTTGTTTACAACACTGATGACCAGTATGTTCTGGTAGCCTACCATGTTACCAATAATAAATGACATTTTTTGATGAATCAGCTAATGATTAGTAGTAGTAGTCCCTGACATCAGTTGCCTATACAGCAATATTTTTAGCTTGTAGGCCTAAAAAGGTAATTGTATGAATTTGAGCAGCACAATTCTTTCCAGAAAAGAGGTGAATTATATTACTTTTCAGCATACTGGATCCTGTGGACTGGCCAAAAGACATTATGGACTGTCTCTAATAATAGACTGTCTCTAATAAAGGCCTGGCCCTTATTGGAAAGTTTTACGGTATTAGGCTGCACTTATATTTATAAATGTAATGCCATGTTTAAAGCCTGTCAAGTGCTGTTATCAGTATATTGACATTCCAATTTATAGAAATATGAGGTCAGTTATAGATTCATAGAAATCTAAGACTAGTGATTTAAGTGTCATGTTACAAAATTACATTACATTTTTTTTGTGTCTTTATAGAATATGCAGATGAGGCAGAGATGAACCAGTCTCTGAGAGAAAATCTTTGCTGCCTCCCCGATGACAATCTCAGCATCTTGTCTTACCTCATCCACTTCCTGTCCAGAGTCGCCACTCACAGCCAATCAAATCATATGCCAGTGGAAAATCTGGCAATGATCTTTGGGCCCTGTATATTCCAGTAAGTTGCAATTGTTCATCTCACAACCAAGCCCTCTTTCAGACCAGTACTGGGACCTTGTAGGTTGCCACAGTCAAATCAGTACATTTAGGTAAGCTCTGTGACATTAAACTTGAGTGGACAGCTTCGATTTAAGACGGCTTAACACAACATCTGTCTTTGAGAGCGATTGTGTGCCTGTTAATAATACTTTTTTAAAACAACTTTTTTCACATGTTTTGAAGAGAGATCTTGCTGAAGAGAGATTTCTCTAGTAGTATAAACAGGAAAAATCCAGCCTGCAGACGAAGGCTTCAGATCTAACGTAACTGCCTCTGGAAGTGGATGGTCAAAGCTGTGATATGAGGGACACTAAGCCTTTTTACGCTAAGTCTCTCTTTGACCTTTTTCCAGAGCCAGATGTGGAAAAAAACATAATTTGTCTATTTGACATGAAAGAAACTTACAACGCCTCTGGCCCAGTTCAGATCTCAGGGATTGGATGAGTGTGTTCAGCTCCATTTTTCCATGGCTGCACCACTGAGCGGGGTGGAGTGGGTTTTGTCTCCCCTGCCTTAGGAAATGGGTGTGTAGTGGGGTTGATAGTGCAGGACATGGCGATAGTCAGACAGGCAAAAAGACAGACAGACAGACAGATGCAACATAACATGCATCTCCTTCCTGTTTACAGAATTCAGCCATCACTGTAAACAAACACGACCTCTAGGGAGAAAGACACACACACACACACACACAATTACAGTCATGTTCTTTCAGTTCATGCTGCTGCGGAAAAGACTTATTTGGGACCAGTCAACACCCCCCAACCCCACCTCCATCATCTCATCTATCTTCCCCATGTTTTCTCCAAGAGTTAATGTCATGCTAGTGGAATTTGGTGCTAGTCACGCTTTAAAGTTCTGCATATGAGGGGAAAAATGCAGATAATTAAAGTGACTTAAAAAGTTGGTTTGTGTGTGTGTGTGTGTGTGTGGGGGGGGGGGGGACCCCCCCCCCCC
>OOFE01050356.1:0-27557 GCA_900323365.1 Monocentris japonica
GCTGTAACCATCGGTAAGCGCTACACTAAAACTTCGTACAACTTCAGGGAGGATATTTCAGTTAACAGCAGCCATTAGCTAAACATTAGCAAACAGTTAGGATATAGGATGTCCGTTTACGTAGTTCTAATTTCATTCTAAAACCCAGTGTTGTAGAAACTTAAGACACACTAGGGTTTTCCAGACTCGAATGTGCCTTCGTCTACGTGTAAACCAATTACTTCGCATATAGCTTTTCCTTGATTTCACCTCAGAGAGACACAGACGTCGACATGCCTTCAGATTAAGAGTTTATTCCAAATCAGCAATGGTTACCAAATAAATGCACTTTTACCAGCTTCTGCGCAGAAGGACACACACCGGGGAGAAATGTCCGGGTGGGTGCCCCGAACTAGAATAAGGAGTGGTTTATATAGACATTTGAGGCAGTTTTTTGTCAATCTCAGTACATTTCTACAGTTGCTTGTTCCTCTTCCACCTCGTCTGACCTTAATGTGATCAGACGTGGGTGGAGTGACCTGTCTGTCACCCCACGAGGTGTCGTTTGTCATTTCCCTCTTTTCTTGCATATTAAACATGTTTACAGTTTCATAAGTCATATTGTAGAATCATACGTCATTACAGGCATCAACATAAAAATTTCCATTACAAGGATAAAACCCTATAGAGTACATCCATATTAGCCCTATAGTCATTCAACATGGAGATTAAAGTCTAAGAGAATGGGGATTCCAGTTCTGTTACTAGGGATTACTAGGAAACTGGAGAACTAGATAGGCAGGGACAACGGAAGAGAAAAGCCTTAAGGTAATGCAGGCTGGATGCAGGATAGAATTGGACACAGGTAGAACCAGTCCACTGACTCAATTCTATCCTGCATCCAGCCTACGCCGAACCCACACCCTCCTCCCAGTCTGCCACAACCTCTTTCCTACTTTTCCCAGAATGACTTTGGACAAACCCCAGAGAAGGGGCATGACCTTGTTGCTTTCAATCAAACGTGGGAATATGGGCATATAAATATAGCTATCAAGCCAACTAGTATGTGAACACTGGGGCATGTCTATGATCGCAGCCACGCCAATTACTCAAAATGCCTTGTGGCTGCACTACATTATATGCTATTGAGATATTGGTATTTCTTCATCTTCTACAATGGATTTCCTCCTGTATGATTGTTGAACATCAGTGCAAAATTTTGGCTCTAGAAAGAAGCCCTTGGTCTTTGACTCTGAGGGGCTGACACCAAAACCTTTTGTCTACCATTGATGTTTTAAATAGCTGAAAAAAAATCAACCAAACTCCATTGTAGATGCGCACGAAATATCTAAATGAGACGCCACGCTGTCTGCTATTGGCCAGTTATCAGCAGGAAAAATACACCACCAAATAACAAAATGGGTCCAGAAATGCAAGGCAGACCTCCAATAGCTGTTGACCAAATACCTCCCAATTAGAAAGTATGTGTGGCTTTTTAATCCCTGGCATAATTTAAATGTCCTGCTAAATTCCAGGGGAATTTTTGGTATCCAAAATACTTTAACAAGGATTGGTGGTAACTTCACCACGTGAAGAATCAGGGAATGCCCTTGTTAAGTATACTCTGCTCCTCCAAGGCCAGAGGGCGGGGAGGCACTGGCTCGACACTTTGACCCTCTTGAGTCTTGGATCCAAGTGGAGGCCATTTGTCCACACCTCGAGGGGAGATAAGTATGGGAGATGGGGAGGTGATCATTTGCTGAGAGTCCAGTGTCATACTGATGAAGACCACTTTCTGGCTGAGTGTTGGTAAGCTCTTGTCATATGACAGTAAGATGAGCAAGGAGAGCTGCTGCTGTGTTTTGGACTGCATGCTCACAGGTTCAGGCACAGATCAGCCAGTCCAGGTATTGAAGGAATGGTATGTCTTTGGCATGCATATGTAATGTATCACTAAGAGGACTGTAGGGCCTCTGGGTGGCCACCAGGACAAACTGATGGAAGAGAGTGACCTGCGTCATGTTCTGAGGGAGCCCTTTGCCTAGGCAAGGGTGGAGGCTTGCCTCATCAGCAACACCAGATGGGATTATCTCATGATCGATCATGAGCTCAACAACCTCTGCTAGCCTGGCTACCCTCAGAGCCCATGGCATGAAACTGCAATTCAATGAGGAGCATTCATCATGACCATCTTCACCCTGAGGAAGGGAGCTAATAAGAGGTGCACACATGGGACCCAAGCATGAGGTAGGGGTGAGCCAAACTGACTAAGGGCAAGTGGAGCAGGAGCACTCCAGCTACCAACACTAGCAATGTACTGTATGTGTGCCAAAGAAGCGCGTTGTATTAGCTCCTGCTATCCATCTCCACTGTCAAAACTGGATGCCTACTACCACAGCGAGCTAGCTGTTGTAATTAGCAATACAGAGTCAACCAACACTGGACCCGACACCTGCCACTTCAATAGTTCAGAGCACTAGCTTGACTCGACCTGTGAAATTACTTGCGAGATAGAAGATAGAAGAATGATGCGGCTTACATAGAGGGAAGGGCATTACTGTACTACATCATCCTAGGTCACACATAGCTTTGTTGGTATAAAAATGTAACCTTTGCATATGTGAGACTGATAATATCCAATGCTAAATGATAAGTCTGGTGGTTAGGACGAATGAAATGAAATGCTATTTTAGCTATCACACACATGCCCATCCAAGTACATTTCCACCATAATGCATACTAAAATATATGTCATCAGAACTGGGCCATGTCCAACCAATCACAGCAAAGCTCTGGTGGCGGAGGGAGGAAAAGGAGTGATAGCAAAAGACAGAGGGCGGAAAGAGAGTGATTGGAAAGTTTAGACAGCAGGGAAATCAGAGGAACCTAGACAGATGGAGGGAGATGGCAAGGAGCAGTCTCAGAGGATGACAAATGGGAGCTGTCAGACGGGAGGAAGAGCAACACAAACAATAGGAAGGAATGACTGATATAGGAAGAAGCCAAAGTAGGGGACGAGACAGAACAAAAACAAATTAAAGAATTACACAATGGACCTATAAGAATAGCATTCCAGAGTCCAAACATTGTCTGAGCATACTGAAACAGCCATACCTTTAAAAAAATCCTCAGGCTGATGAATCCCAAACATGATTTAGTGTAACAACAAGCCACTTACTGTAGTCTTACCTCATTCTTTGTACAGCCCAGTCATGGACTAAGCAGGTTTGTATTATGGGTGTTTAGTTGTGTGTTGACCCTTTTTCGTTGTGTTAATTGACAGTATGTATGTGAGTGTTAGTACCTGTGGCCAGATTTGGTGAGCTCTGGACCCTCTTCATGGGGGAGAGAGTGAGTGACAAGGCAGCGCTTTTGCGAGCACATCCTCCGCTATCTGGGAAAGCACAGCCAGGCAGGTGATCACAGAGGCAGAAGCGGCAGCAGACATGCAGGTGCACATACACATACACATACACATACACATACACATTGACACACAAACACAGACGCACAAATACAGAAACACCACATGCACAGAAAAATGCACACTGAAAAGTCGAGGCAAAGCACATGCATTTCAACAGCCTGATTCTCACTGCAATGCATAAGGTGACAGCTCATATCAACTTAAATTGATGCAGGAGATTATCATTGGGTATAGATGTTAACAGTTGAAAAAAATCAAGTGTCAACATGGCTGTAGATCTTAAAAGCCTGTGGATGCTGACATGCCTTAAGAAACACCTCAATTAACTGAGCAGCAGTGAAATAGCTTCACATCACAAATGCTGAGCTGAGATAGCATCTCAATTACTGACTCCCATTCATTCCAGCCCAGATTGTGGTCCCATGTAAAACACCCATTCCACATAAAACTACAAGGATTACGAAATACAGAGCAACTGGTGGCAATACTTTCCTCATTTAAGTACCTTACAGCAAATCCTCTTTAATATGAGCTGACACATGAGAGCACATTACTTTCATGCTTGCTCACTAAAATCTTTAATAGTGACAATCTACTTTTGTTTTCCTCGGCACAGTGAACTGCTGCACCACAGCAGCCAATTGCCTAATTGTAGGCTTAGTACAGCACTTTAGAATCTGAGGTATTAGACAGTACCATCTGTACAAAAATCCGTGGGTTCAACTCATTTTGACACTGTGTTAAATTCAATTAGTGTTATTAATACTGATATTGTTAGTGGTACTGTTATCTGTATCTATCAAGAACTACATCTCATGATAGTATTTGAATCTAATGTTCTGTCTTATTCTACAAATACAGCCAAACTACCGGTCAGTGAAGCTACTACTGGCAACTAGACTGAGTGGTGTGTGGAACAGGCTAAATCGCAGGTCCTGGGCTGAAATACACACTTCAGCTTGGGATGACAGCCAAGTTTAGGACAGGGCTTTGGAAATGTATTCATGAATAAGGAATATGCCTCTATGATAAGAGCAACAGGCTCACTATGCTCAAAAGCATTCAGTCAGGGTTACTGACCGATGCCTGCATCAGAAGAAAACTAATGCCAATAGCAACTTTAAAACAGCTAAATGGCTTTGTAATATGTTTTAATTCAAATTGTGAAATGCAAACAATAGTATTATGCTCAGTCTAAAAATGCAAGATAATGATAATAATTATTTAATTAATTAAACAGTGCCAGACAGAAAAGAATGGACATGGATTATCAGCATGATTTCCTGTGTGTGTGTGTGTGTGTGTGTGTGTGTGTGTGTGTGTGTGTGTGTGTGTGTGTGCGGTGCATACCTGTATTCATGGTGAGGAGCACTTCTTACTGATCTACTGCAAATGGACACACTTTCCTGCAACACAAAAACCCCACGTTAAAACTTCCTCTGCCAATGTCAATTGACCCTCTGAAAGAGAGTGACTTTGATTTTCAAAACCATGGTAACAGGGGTTGCCAGTTCATTTCCAAACCCAACAGTTGATGCATATTATACAGCATTTTTTTTTAGGGAATTCTAGATTGTTCTGCAGCTTAAACAATGAGGTAGGACACATCAAATAAACATCTAACAGGAATTTAATTGATCTATTTTGGTTTTTAATTCATATTTTTAATTTGATTTTTATTTGGACGACTATAGGAATCAAAACTGTATTTCTATTGTGAAAGTTATTCAATACAGCTGAAATAAAATACAAAACAAAATGGTGTAATGGTGGCAATAAAGACTTCATAATGCCTTGCCTTAAGAGTCGTGGAAAAGTAACTGCCTGTGGCAATGCTGAGAGGAGAAGCAAACTAACTGGCTTAGCCTTCCTCCCAGCTGACAGACTTATTCACTTTCACATAAATTATATCACTATGAATAAAACTAAAAGCTCAGTGGATGATCCAAATAAAGCACATAACACTGTCAGTCATTAACTGTTAAAAGAAACCCATGAAACCCACAAATTATGGTGGCAACTTGGCTGCTATCAACCAAGGAGACTTACTGACTGAAGTAACTGCTTTATGGCACGTAAATGACACATAAACAACTATAAATAACATAAAAGGCACTGACTAATGATACAGAATGACAGCATGTTTATTTATCTGCACCCATATCTGATGCCCATCTCATGCTATAAGAAGACAGCCTATTGGAGAGACGTGATGGATGTGACTTTTTCTGGGAACTGTTAGGGTGCATGATTGATATGGATGGATTAGGCTTCAAAAGCCAAGGGCCGAAGACAGACCGTCGTGTCAGTGTGTGTGTGCACATGACAGATACAACAGGCTACAGCCTACAGTGGCTGCAGTAGGGATGATACATGTCTGGTATGTACATAACTAAAAAGTACACTAAGTATACCTAATGGGCAACCAAAATTTCTGACCTCTATGTCAATATGAATAAATCCATAAAAAAGTGATGTTGGACTACATTTCAAGCCCTCCTGAAACTACAGTATTATAAATTGGTCTTAGCTGAGACAATAAGCAGTTAATTGAATTTGAGTTAATTTTTCAAGACAAGTAGTTTACAAAATCATCACAGGGTGGACTTTTTAACAAAGGTCCTTACTTTGTCTGGGATTTGAAAATAATCTTATAATGTATTAATAGCAGTTCTGTTCATCAGCATGGCAGCTGTGGACCTAGCTTTACAGTGACTCCAGATACTTGTCATTTGCAATTACTGGGGTTCATCTGGGATACGTTAAACATAAGCAACTTTGGAAATTAATGTTCAATTGCCTTTGCAGCTGGCTCAAGTGATGAGTGGCTACAAACATGTAGTTTGCCATGGTGACAATTTCCCATGCTTGCTTATAATGAGAAGATGGCCTACAGCCAAAGCAATGAAAATATTTTCAGCTTTGTGTGAATAATCAGCATTATGTACACTCAGCTCTTGACACAGAACAAACTGCAAAACATCACACTTTAGGAAGCTGCTGTAATCCAATAGGGATTTTGGTTGGGACTGGAACCAAAGAGGAAATGGAATGCATGTCAAAGAGTTTTGTTTTCTCCCCTCCTCAACACCTTTCTTTCCTCTGTATTGACATAATACCTGCAGAGAGCCTGCCATTCTTTCACGTAGTCTATGTTCATGGATCTGTGCAGTAAAACATTATAGCAGACTAAGATGTATCCAGTGACATTTGTCTTTCCCAGATATTTCTACTTGTTAGTTGTCATGCCATGCCAGGTCTGCTTTGACTTTTGTCATGACTCATATATCACACGAGGAGTTGGAAATAGGCCTGGCCACACGCACAGAGCTAAATTTAACATGAAACTTTGGAAGTGAAAGACTTGTAATGCTGGGAATGTTTTAAGATGTCAAATACCCCCAAGTGGTCAAAACTATACAATATTTTGCGCAAAGTGAGTTAGTCCTCTTTACATAGCATTCCAAAACAAAACATTTTATTTTTAGTTTAGTTTTATTTGGCACAGTCCAACTTTTAGACAAAAAAAACTATTGCTCCTGAATATACAACTTGGATCAAATCCACTGGAATAATCTTTCAAAGACAAAGCCAATTGATTTTAATCTTGTCAAAATAACGAGTCACAAGGAATAATGACAAATGATAAAACAAAACAAAGTGAAAAATGAATTTACTGTTCAATTATGGGTAGTAGGAAGGGTAGTGAATAGTATTTGAATGGAAGCTTATTGACTGTCAAACATGTACTCTACTCATATGAGTGACTGCTTTGGCAATACTATTGCTAAGTTTGTTACAGAAAGTGTTCCTAAGATGGGACATCCTGGATAAGTTGGCTAATGCGAAAACCATGTAACCATGATGTCCTGGGTTTGAATCTGGCCTGGGACCTTTGTTGCATGTCATCCCAATCTTTCCTGTCAATAATTATCAATAAGAGCAACAATGCCCCAAAAAACGATCCTCATAAAAAGTGTTTCTAAGAGTCAAATTGAAAGAGGTGCCATTAGAACCAATTTTTAACCAAAACATGGGCATAATCGTAAAATTTAGCCTGCAAGATCTTTTCATAATGTTTACAGAGCTCTAAGCAACAAGTGTTATGTCAAAGTGCCTTTTAGAAGGGCACCCCCACCCAGTATATCACCCTCATATCCTATTATTTGGCTGCCACCACGTGAGAGATGCCAAACCCACTTGCTGGTGAAAAGGAAATGCTATTAATCGTGGGACCACATCAAGCCAGACATCATGGGACACTTTCAGTCCTCCAGGGCCTAATCCTTGCACACATTCAGTAAGTCCTCATAAATCTATCACTGAGAAGCACACACACACACACACACACACTGGGATAAATCATAGATCCGGCGTCGCAGCCTGTCGCCGTCCAAATGATGGCCAGATTATAAACAGGATCATGTTTCTGGGGGACAGATCAGCGGCGACACAGCAGCTGTGGCCATGGTGTAATGTTATGGCTGGACACTGGAAGCAAACCCACCAGGCTCTACACCTCCAAAGAACTTCTATTTAGACTTTCTTTCCAGATAGCATTTAAAAACAGAATCTACGGTGCTATCCAAGGCCAGTGATAGATCACTGACTGCTTATACATTTCAACATGCATATAACATACTGATGGTGCACTAAACAATTCAATTAATGATAAGTTAGTGAGTGATTTCATAGACATCTCCAAAATATAATCATACATTTTATTTCCAATAGGATTAGTTAGAGGATACTGCCTATTCTGTAAGTGTACCATTTCCTGTTCTTGTCAATCATGTAGACCTACTACCTCCAAATCCATTGTAACACTGTTTGCTGCCACCCCCTATATTCTTCAGTTGCTACACCTTTGCTGATCAGCATGGCCTACACCAACCACATAAATTCATTTCAGATGCTCGGGCGCCACGTGTGACAGGGGCTCTAAATCATGTGGGGAGGCAAGGGTTTATTTCTCTACCAGGAAAACATTTGTGAGATACCAGTGATGAGTCCTTTGACAAGCCTTCCTCAAACATCAATAGAATAATCATTTATAGATCTGGAGGGCGATAAAAGAATGGGAGAAAGGGAGGGCAGGGGAAGGAAGAGGGTGAAGATTTTCTGTTGTACGGATAATGTAAATACATATTGTGAACTAATGAAATCACAAAAATGTTTTCCATGTATAGTCATTGTGTCCGTCCAATAGTAATGTCTCACAGTGATAGGGTTATATCGACTGTGGAGCATCTCTCTCTGTGGCCCCAAGGTGTGCCAACCACATTCCCTTTGGAGATATACCGAGCATGGCTGAGTGGGAGGAGACCCGCGGCGGACCAGGACACGCTGGAGGGACTACTTCTCCCAGTTGGCCTGGGAGTTGCAGGAAGTTGCTGTGGAAAAGGATGTCCGTGTTGCTCGGCTTGTCCACGTGACCCTCACCAAGATAAACATCAAGAAAATGGATGGATGGATGAAAGTAGTGTAGGGCTTTTCATGACATTTGGCCAAGGATCTTTAGGCATTTGGCTGTTGACCTCCTCATTTGAGCAATTGCTGTTTTGTATTTAATTCAACAAAGATAATTATTATTACACAGTATATCATCAATTTGTTGAGGAATAATGGTTGAAAACCTGACTACTCTTTTTCTGGGGATCAATTCTCTCCCTTAAGGACCCTAGGGGGCCCACTGGGGCCCACTCTGAGAACCACTGGTGTAGGGTATCTGAGCATGGGCCATAGCGGGGATGAGTGGAATGCCACAGTATAGGGATGAGAGGTCTATCTGGGATCATAAATGTGGCGTTGCTAGTCTAGTGACATGACCTGACACCAGTCTGCACATTACTGAGATAAAAAAACATACCAGTGAAACATGGTACAAGTAGGTTTTATTGGGGACTGTCCCTGGGTGGCTGTATGTCATGTATTATAGATGAACATGTAAAAGGAAATCTGAATTCACTGATTATTGCTATTATTTCACACATTTAGCACTCTCTCTCCCAAACTACACTCAAGAAAAATGAATTAAAAATGAAAATGAATTTGACACTGTGATGCTTCAGAGTATTGTTTGAGGTATTTTCATATTTTGGCAGATGAGATATTTATTTATTCAATCTCATCCAAATACAAAAGTTCTGCTTGATTGGATAATGCATGGACTTAAACTTATCCATCATTTCTATTCCCAGATATTCGCTCTACAGTCTCACTACAACTACAGTTTATTGTCTTTTAGGGAATGAAAACCAACTGTGCTAAATGCATAGTCTTGGGTAATAAACAAGTTATATTCTAAGAAGTTGTTTTGTCCTGGCTTTACTTGCCGAAACACATGGTATGTTCCACTTGCTCCAAGTTATTTTATTTTCTCAGGCTGCAGTGGTTTATCTGTTGATTGTAATTTCGGCATTGGTAGGCCACTCTGGAGACTCGTGTGTACATAATTACTGAATATAATTGCTATGGGACTCCAAACACAGGAGTTAGAGAAATCAATTTCTAAACCACAGAAAGCTATGATGTCCAACACCACAAGACAATCAAGTTTCATTAGTCTGTTCAGTGACCCCTCGGGACCCATTCAATTCATATCTGTGGACTGAACCACTCAAAGCAAAAAACTCAAAGCTTTTTGTAATATTTAATACTGTAGAAACTACCATTTGAAGCTCATCTTTCCACATGTCCTTACTATACTTAGAGCAGTCTCAGTGATCTGATAACCAGGAATTTGTCCCCTTTTCTATCATGTCAGGTGGATAGTTTGGCCTTCCTCCCCTTGACAACATGGTGCTTTCCACACCATATGATAGCTATAGCAACAATGACCTCGACCACACTCAAGTAGCCACAAACTTAGTTTAAAAGAGGGGAGAGAAATCAGAGGGAGTTTATATGGGGCCAAAAGCAATTAGTTTCTATTGAAATTAGTTGATATAGTTAGAACGGAGACAGGCCCTTCTTCAGAGCTAACATGACAAAACAGGATTTAATGGATGTGGCTGGAGTCTGAGGTGAACAGCAAACCAGATAATGACACAAAGCTATGCACCACTAGCTTTGGTCTGTGACAGCACACATGAAAAAAAGCTTCTTGAAGACAGATCCTTATGCTAAAAACATCTATTGAAATAGGAAGGAAGGAAGGAAGGAAAACATACTGCAGGTAGGGTAACTACCAAAAATAAAGGAAACACGTACAAAAGTGTCTTTATTAGAGCACTGGGCTGCCATTGGCCTCAATCTGCCTCGCCATAGATTGTAGATTTGGATTTCCAATTGGAGAAACAAAAAAGTCTAATGGTCTGTTTCTCAGTGGTTAATCTATTTCAGTAGGAGGGCCAAAACGATGGATAAAATATCACAAACTGTGTCTGACATTCATCAAAGTCTGTGACCAACATCATGTGCTGCACGTCTGCTGTCTAACTTGAACAACAGGAGGTTCATGTTGGTTTCAGTTTCTGTGCATTCTGTGTATTTTTTGCATGTTCGTTCACATGTGTGTGTGTGTGTGTGTGTGTGCGTACGTTCGTGTGTGAGTGTGTGTGCATGTGCTGTATGTGTGCATGTGTGCAGGCAGCAGGAGTGCGAATGAGCAATCATTAGTGATAAGCCGACTGAGGCCTCCAGGGTCCTGACCTCAGGGTGGCCACTCAGAGAGACACACTCCCAGGATGTCAGCAGATGAAGCTCTTTCGCAAATCTATTTAAAGACCTAACCAAAAAGTAATCTGATAGAAAAGTTATTTCTTTTCCAGAACTCAAGAGCAAAAACTTATTATGATATAGGCTTAATATGATATAAACATTTGGCGGTCATATTAATGGACTCAAGGTGCAATATTCTGTGGCCAATTCAAAATCTGTTATCTGCAATGTTGCCCTGCAGTGAACATTAGTTTTGGACTGTAATTTCACGGGGATGAAACTGAAGAGCAAAGCAGAGCAATTTTGTGCTGAAATTCACTGTAGGAGTCAGAGAAAGCAAATCCCTTTCAACAAGGCAACAGAATGTCCCCGGAGGTCTAACATAAATCTCAGTCGAGACATGGTTGGCCTGAAACCCAACTGACAGGGAGAGTGACCCTTCCAAAAAAGGCAGAATTTAGAATTGCTCCATTCCTTAATTACTGAATTGAAGCCAAGTTATTTTAGTGGTGCATTTTTGTGGTAAATATGTGGGAAATGCAGGGCTGTGGCAAGAAAAAAGACAGGCTTGGGAATCAAAATAAGAATCTAGCCATAGTGTTTTTCCCTTTGTTCTTTTAGTGGCTTGCTGTCTTTTAGCTATGGGTGTTTTAGTACATTCATCTTCGAAATAGGCCTTACACAAGTGAACAAGTAAACAAAACCCAACAATCTTTGAAAGTACACAACATATGAGTAGGATAATTGTAATAATAGCAATACTTATTGTGTATCACTTCATATTTGCACATTTAGCTTGAGTTAATCACACTCACTGATCAAAGTGATGCATGCATCAACCCATGGGTTTATCCATGGGTCAGGTGGTTTGGCTCCATGTTTAATATGAAGGTTAGTGGGACCTGTCCAGGTAACAATGAATATGTGAGTAAAATGCACCTAATGCTAAGGCTTCCCCAGTCCTTATTTTAAATCATAAGTCACCAAACACTCACAGTCTCAATTCTGTACTTAATGCATGCAACGCTGTTTTAATCTTCCACATAAGCGCAAAGCTACAAGTTGATAGATGCAGGTCATTTTTCTTTATCAAGGCTTCGTCAGCCCCATGTAACTGTTCCACCACCACATCACTGCCACTAGTAGAACAGCAGCCACTTCCAACAATGTCCCTGTTATCAGCTCTCAGTTTGTTCAAGCTCGCCACTCATTAGCAGGCCCCCCCTCTGGGTGTATGAATGGATAGGGGACGTCAATACACTGACCCTGCGTGCCCACTCACGGCCCATACTGCAAACAACAGAGGCCCATGTGTTCTACAGATTGCATCACAGCCCCACTAACAAGCAGAGCCATTGGCCTGAGAGCACTAATGCAATTATGCAACACAAGCCCCTGCACTGGGAATCAGGGCTATGGGAGGAGAATGAATAGGATGTGACAACCCGTGGCGTTGTTATCCTACAATTTGTATGTGGAACTAAAGAGGCACTCACTGTACACTACTCCGACGGCCATGGAGAGAGAGAGAAAGAGAAACAGAGCATGTGCATATAACAAGAATGAGAGAAACAAAAACATATATAGATGAGGACAGAAAAAGATATCATGGAGAGGGGGATGCTAGGGATTAGAGGAAAAGAACTACGGGGAGTAAAGAAAGATACGTGAAGAGGCAAAACCAGAATATGATGGCATACTGGTGAAGAGAGAAAGAACCAGATATTAGCACGTAGCATTACATAAGCTGTATGGCTAAGGCCGTCTGGGGACAGAGCAATAGCAGGAAACAACCTCTAGAGCTGCCACTGTTGTGTCTCCTCTTCCAGAGACTGGAGCACTCAAAATTAGTGTACTAATGGCTAGTGATTACTACATGTAGTGTGATGGATCCCCAGTCTAGAACCATACACTGAGACACAGACAACTAGCTAATATGAACATGTGTTACAATGAGAAGATAAGATGAGCAAAAGGAATGAAGGGTAATGTGTTATGAGGAGCTGAAAGCCAAGTGTTGAGAATCTCTAATATTGTTAGTCTAAACTTTGATGTCTAACCACGTTGTTGACTCAATACAATCTAAACCACTCCATTTTATTCTGTAACCAAACTGTTATGATAGTTACACTTTCCTCTTTAAAGAGCACGTATTCATGGCAGGTGAAGGTCAATGAGCCACAGCGATCACCGACAGAAGTCACTGGAGAGCATCCGAGAAGAAACACAGCAAGCTGGGTAGGGTGCAAATGGGCAGTTCTTGGGGGGAGACAGCTTGTTCTTAATTTCAATACCACCGAAATTCAGAATTCAAATATTAGTTTTCCGAATCATGTTTCTACCTGTGGGAGAGTTTTTCATGATTGACAAATCCTGATTGGACCGCTCTAGGGCAGCATAACCAAATTCTTAAACTGAATGGTATTCCCTTTCACAAGTGAGCAGGATTTTTATATGCACTCTTTCTTGTTGTCTTACTTGAATCCAACCTGGTACCCGCGCAAAAGGCCTGTAAATGTGAATTCAGAAACATTGCTTTATTATTGCTGCATGGCTCTGTCTGTTAATTGGTTAACACATGTGGAGAGGCCTGCCTGTGATGTGCTGTAGGAGGCCTGAGGTAGAGTCTTTCAGGACACAGACAAAACTTTGTTGTTCGAACACTGTGACGCTGCCGTTAACCACTAACTGATTTTAAGGTAAACACTATGTGCAGGAATGAGGAAGGATGGTGAAAAAGCAGTGAAGGAATTCATCTTGAAAAACACAGGGTCTCTTTGGCACTTCCAACTAAATTCTTCCTCAACAATGTTTCTTAGTAATGGCTTTCAAGGGGAAGGAGGTTTTCTGCAAAATATAGCATGACAGCGAAAAAGCCTCATGGAAAACTGTGCCTCAAAAGAATGATCTGGCTCCTGTGTCCAGGCAGAGGATATGAAGAAATTAACAAAATATTAGTAAGAAAATGTTTCTCAAGCAAAGGGTACACTTAGGCAGACTGGCTATCAGCTATGACTAAGATTACATCCCTTTACATAGTCTGAATTCCCCAGGAACCGGTGTTAAGTGTGGAGCATGGAGATAAGAGGAACTTGATTAGTGAGTGCGCTATATTTACTGACATTAGACAGGACCCTTACCCTGGTGGTCTGGAGCAATGAGAGAACTCCACACACCGTGTGGGTCTTACCGCCACCAATTAAGACATCCTAAACACAAGTGTCAGAGAGACCGGGACATTGGAAAATTTTGACTGTGATGGTTGCATTTTCATGTTGCTCATGTTTCAGCTTCAATTTCAGAGCCCAGACAGCTCCAGACTATCTTGAATACCGCTCCTAGTGATTTTGGCTGCTCTAAGAGAGGATTGCTTCTCTCTTCATAAAGGTCATTAAATAACAACATTGGTTAGCAGTGAAACTCCTTCATCTTTGAGCTTTGCTGCTGTTAATGGTAAAGGGCTAAAATTGAAGTACTGATAGTGAGTCTGCATGAACATATTTTTGGATGCATCTGGCTAAAGGTGTCTTTCAAACAATTCTGCATGTAAGAGAGAGCAGGAAAGAAGCCTGTTCAAATACTGTCTGTGTATATTTCACATTCTCACATGATACTGAACCTCAAGAGCCTCAAGTTGTTGCCAGCATCCGGTTAAGGCAACTTATGAATGTCTTTGTACATCAGAAGCTTTTGAACAAATGACCGCTACCAGGAAGGAATGAGGAAGAGGAGGGGCAAAACAAACAGAGCAACAATAACAAGGGAATTAAATTCTTCAAGCTGCTGAAAACTGAACAAATGATTTTTCTGTTGATTCCTCTTGACCTACCAGTACCTCAAAACAAGCAAATTTAGAGTTCATTCCTGACATCTAATTCAATAAAGGGATGGTTCAAGCATAACGTGAACTATCAACCCTCTCAAATCCTGGACCTGCATCACTGGTGATACAGACCCAGCCAGGCAATCAAGCCAATCAAGCCCAAACTCTTGTCAAGTATTTACATAAAGAAAATGACAGAAGCAGCTTTGAGGTCTGCAAACATACAAAAGTTTTAGAAGGTAAGAATGAACTGTTCCCACATATTAATCATTGTTTGAGGATGAGAATTTTGATTGTCCCCTGAAAACAGGGATCACTGTGACGTTTACAAGGAGCCAACAAAGCACCTCTCTGTATGCTCGGTCAGGGCAAAGGAACCAAGCGAACCGTGCTACGGAACGGGGCTGGGAAACACCCCTTACTGTGTACCCAGGGGGTCAAGGTGACATTCCACAACACCTCTGAGACTGGCCTAATGGAGGGATTGGTGCATGGTTATTGTTGAGCAGGAAAGAAGAGAATGTGAAAAGGGGTGTAACAAGAGATGGAAGTATGTAGAAAGGACGAGGATGTTTTGGGAGCTTGAATTGACTTTTTTTTTCTAGTTTATCAAGAAAGAAAACTATGTGAAAAATGACTGGTAGTTCAATAGCTGAACTTCTATTGTTTTCAACAATATGTATTTTTATGTGTATTTGCCTTGAACTTGATATTTCCCTTTTCAGTCACAAGACATTGTGAATATGTTTTGCTGAAGGCACAAAAAATGTGGTAAGGTTTGTGCATAAAAACCTTTCAACCCTCAAAAATGTAAGCTCAGTATTTGCTGATGCTATTTCTAGGGTGGCCAGGGTAGAAACTACTGTTTTATTTGACACCATTTTCTCCTGTCCATTGTCGGAAAAGACACAAATTCTACCCTTGGGCTGTAATTCTGGGGTTTGGCAGAACAGATAAATACAAGTCCCTTTTGGTGTTTGGCTGGTAATAGCTATTTAAATACCCTTTAACTTGCTTTCTCTTTTAAGAGTGAATGTCCACACAGAAAGGAAATATACACATCGCAAATTAGTAGAAAACACTATGTGATGACAATTTCACATCTTTGTGTGTGTATCCAAGTATCCAAAAGACATTTGAAAAAGATAAATAATGAAAACAATAAATTGTTTGTTCGTAAACATTCTGAAATACTTGTTTATGTTTATTATGTCTAATGTTCTGTTTATTTTTTTAGTTCAATGGAACATCAGGGAAATTAAAACTGTTTCTAATGCTCAAGCCATAATATAAACAGTGTTTTTAATCCTGTTCTGTGAACTAGTCAAGTCTGAAATGTGAATAAATAAGGTTATACTGTGTGTTGAATGGTGTCTTAAATACTTTTGCCTCTTGTAAAGCATTGACTCAAATAAGCTGGGCTGATGGTGTAGCCTAAATTTTGTGTGAAAATGAAAATGCATTGACGAAAGCACAGGAGACATTGGTGAAGTGCAACACTGCAGTCAGAGTGGCATTTAACCCTAAAAGCCTGACCTTTCCCCAGCAGAGTGCAGGTCCAGGTGCAGGAGTCCATCAAGCAGAGAGAATTGAAATCTTACCGTCATAAAATCAAAAGGCTGGAGGCTTGCTAGGGAGAGTCAGGTATAGGTGGGCTGTATGTCCGAGTGCCTTTTCCTTCCTCTTTCCTTTTCTTCTTCCTATGTTCTCAAAATGCTTTCCTTGCTCCCCTGTTCCAGATAACTCTCTCCTCCTGGTCAAGCTTTATTTCCAGATCTTACCCTGTCCAATGCCTGGGAAGCACAGACACAACAGAGCAAGGAGAAAGTTAGAGAACCAAAGAGAGGGAGTGAGAGGGAAAGAGAGTTCCCTGTTTGGGTGAAGCTGTGATCAGATAGGGCTATTTTCAGACACAGGCATGCTCGTCTATGAGACTGGAAAGTTACCCCCAGTGTAGATGGGTGGGGGCTAAGTGACAGGGCTGACTATCTCTCTTTCGCCACACACACACGCACGCACACAAATACACCTACATTCACGCACTGACATACACATCCTCATGGCATAGGTTAGGCCAGTGGTGTAGCTCAACGGCAGCTAGGTCCGCCTCTGGCTTAGATAAGCAGCATGGTTAAATGACGGACAGCAGTGGGCGTGTGCAGACAGAGAGGTGTTGGGGAGGCTGCGCACGCCCATCTCTCCTCCCGGGCTTTAATGTCACACAGTAGCCAATGTCGTCAATGTGGGGCTATGTGAAGTGGACTTTCCAGGCTGAAATTGACGTGAGTGTGAAATTGTCCCCACATGAAACGTTCTTTCACTTTCTGTTGCTGACAGTTTGATTGCCTGTCAAGAAGCGTAAGGGCGTGCTCACTGAGAGATGGGCAAATGTGCACACACACACACACGCACGCACTCTCTCTCTCTCTCTCACACACACACACACACTGTGCGGCACTCAGCCTCAGATCTAGCTGTAAACGTATACAGACAAATTAAGTGTTCACTCACCTGTGTCATTAATAATCTTATTGCTGTGCATGGGAATGTATATTTGGAAATGACCACACACACACACACACTCGCACTGAATATACACAGGAGAGAGGTCAGCCAGAACCACCTCTAGACCCCAGACTCCCTGCTATTCCCAGAGTGATGATGTAACTACTGCTCTTAGCATCTCATATTTAGAGCCTGGTTACCTAAAACCACCCAGGCAGCTACTGTGTAATATGCTATTTGGACCACTTCCACCTCTTCCCTTGACACCCATACTCGACAATAAATAAAACAGGCATAAAAATCAACAACCAACAACCTCGTGCATGGGTTGTTGGGGAGGGTTCAGGAAGAGTTCAGCCGTCGGGTGCCCAGGAAATTCATTAATTTATGTTAGTGCAGCTCCACTAATGGACGACTGGTTGCTAATTAGATAGTTGATAATGATGAACAAGTTGACATCACACCAGTCCACTTCCTTGCTTTCCTTGCATTTAAGCTTGCAAATGCTTAGAAACGATGACTTGTGCACATCTGAAATGGACCCATTCTATATTAAACTATGTGTATCAAAATGAGTTTAATTAGGTACACATCAGGTATTGTTCAAGTGCATAAAGCCACCAAGGTGAAACGCTAACATCACGCAGCAACACCGAGTGCATCAATCATGTAAATCAAGCGTGGATGCACTTGCGTTGCGTTGTCCCGGATCAACACTGTCTGCTGTCATCGTGCCAGCGATGAAGTGGTAATGTAAGAATCCCAGCTAAAAAGGCACAGATGGCTCCAATGGTAAGCAGAGCACCGAGCGACACTCACTCACTGCAACTACATCCCCCGGACGCCCAAGCCTCAGACCTTGGGGCTCCCACAGCCTACTACCGTGACTGGTGTGTCAGTAGGCCTGATCAAACAGCAGCTGGCCCCTGAATCTTCTCGTCACGTGCCAAAGATCACCCGACGTATGTCAAAAAGCTGACAACTGACAGGTGCTAATGATGTAACCTTGAGGACAGAATCAGAAGATGATCAGGGGGCCAAGAGAAGACCAAAGGAGACATGGACTAGAGTTTAGGTCCCTTTTCCTCATAAGAAATGACGACAGGTACAACGACGTCTTTCTTTTTCACAATTTGATTTTCATGCCCCTTTAACAGATTAAGATGGACGTTCCTCCTTGACCTAAATGAGACTTTATGAGAGATGCGTCACAAGCTCTCCATCAACCTCTGAGCAAACAAGTTTCTGGGCAAAGTTGCTGACTTATGATGGATATGATGTCCCATTCCTGGATCACAGCCCCGGTGCATTTAATTAGTGTATACGCCTAAGGAATGATTGAAAACTAAACAAACAATTAAATTAAAACATGACGCACCAGCAGCTTAGGAATGATCTCATTAAAGTACCAGAGCAAACTATTTTTATAACGCCTGACACACACTCACACTCTCACTCACAGACACAGACACTTTGACCTATGAGCCACTCAGGACTACAGTGGCCGCGTCGACATGGTCTCACCAGTACAGTTTCAACACCCAATTCATTATCAGCTCCAGCATGGTCCTGCCATTCTCAGTTAAGTAAGTGGCAGGATATAAAAAGCAGAAGAGCTGTGCATACATACATTACAGTGTCACTTACTGGAAAACACTTTAACTATGGGAGCATACCCACTAATATCCACTAATTGGTTGTTCTTTAGAGACAAAATCCACATTTTGTTGTTCTGGATCAATACAGACACTGCATAGGAATGTGAGCTAGCAACTCCAATATATTTTGTCTAGATGATGGAGTGTGTAATTTTCAGTTGACACGAGTTTGGAGGTGTTATTAATTCTTATTTGAGCTCTATGACCTTATGTAGCCCCACATTAAAAAATGCTGTCCTGCACCAAAATGTGTGCAATGCTCCTTACAGAATGAACCTGCAGTAAGTTGCAGTCCAGCTATCCAACAACCTCAAATGCTTTCAAACACTTCTCATTCCCCATGGCAGAGTACTGTAAATAGACAATGATTCAGCCATCCATCAATAAAATCCAGGAGAAAAAAAGTCTCTCTAACAGCTCTGTGGTTGAACCCACAAATGGACACATTTCCTGTTACTTCATTAAGGCAACCAATTGAGGTCCCACGATCAGCTCACAAACTCTGACGAGCAACAGGATCCAAACGTTCGCCGTGGTGACCAGGCCTTTTGGCTTAGTCTGTGTCAGCCCAGGGATTTGCACATCTTTGGCTGGTGTAGGGTTTAGGGATCAGCAGGCTTTCTTTAGCAGCACAAGTCTTTCATCAAATGGCAAGTCAGAAAAGACAAGAGTGGGTGCTACTGCAGGGAGGGTGTGTCAGTGAGTGGAGCATTAAGAACACAAAGTGATAGTGTACTCTGTCTTACACACACAACCACACACACAGATCTGCACACATCTAAAAAACAGATGCATGCACAGACTACTGGTATGATGCATACTAAGTGATGTGTTTGCAGGTAAATGCCTTGGTGTCAATTCTCCATCAAACCTCAGCAGGACAATAGGGGTAAAAGTTATTCCCATTAGGAACATTTGCATCAGAATCTGCAACATTCTTGTGAAATGGGCTTCATATCCAAGTTTTGAGTTTAAATAAAGAACAGCACCCCAATTCCACCCCACACATTCCACACAATGTTAATATTTTGATATTAAAACAGATTTGTAAGGAACGTAATGTTCAAAAATGTTGAACAAATATCACTAAGCCAAAAATGAAATGAGGATGTGTGTATACTGTTCTACTTTCACTTCCAATTTTTCATGTTTAGATTTTATACTTTCACATTTCAAGAATATTATTTTCACTTTGAAAGGGTACTTTCTGTAAACATTGGACAAAGAAAATTCTAATAATTCCTAAAATTACTGAACTTACAAAAGTCAAGGTGTGCACAAACGTCTCTAAGGTAGCCAGAAAAAACAAGAATAAGGCTCTCTCTCATAGCCTAGTGTAGCATTTTGGAGCTTTTTGCATTTTGCTTAACGGCTCCACAATTTAACATCTACTGGTGAGTAGTTACTCTAAAATACACCAAAAGAGGCCTGTATTTTTAATCTAACTGATACAAAAAAACTGTAGCCAATAGGCTTGAAGCTGAGATGATTGACAACTGCATGATATAATTTTCCCAGATAATCAGCATTCCAGTCGACAGTGCTGAGATTGAACTCCAGAACTGTGCCAGTGTAAACCTGGCGAGGTGGAAAGTAGAGATTGTGAATCCAGTAGCCTGATAAGTTAACATATGAAAAAAAATATCTGACTTGTTGTGGTAGTTAGGGTGCCATTAGCTCATGTGATAAAAACCAACTGTCCAACAGAATCTATGAATGCACTTGTTAGCTAAACTTAGTTATAGGTCAGCTAACATAGCTGTCAGCCTGGACAGCTCAGTCAGTAGAGCATGAGCCTCTAAGTCTCAGGGTGGTGGGCTCAATCCCCACATAGTGTGAACTATCACCTTTGTAAGTTGCTTTGGATAAAAGTGTCTGCTAAATGACTGTAATGCTTCTTTAGACAAACATATTAGGCCCTAGGTCTAAATTGTGTTCGCCTGCGATGTCACATTTTTAACAGTTTTCATTTATTTCATTGGGACTTTACGTGTCCTTAATTATGAAATTGTATATATACTACTGCTTTTATTATAGTGGCTCAGTTTGCTAAGGTCATGATTGTGACGTCCTGGGTTTGAATCAGACCCAGGACCTTTGATCACCCCCCTCTCTTCCCTGTCACTCTACTGTCAACCAACAAATAATGTTATTAAAAAAACTGTCTGAGTAGTTCACACCCAAAGTCAACGATCACAAAATCCCACTGTGAGCTCCTAAGGACTTGGTCATTGAGAAATCTCAGGGAGCGAGCATGTCCTGCAGGCGGCCCCTTTTTATCAGCAAGACTTCTGAGAATCAGCCAAGCTTTTCACAGACCACTTGAGCCATTACATCAGTCCTTCCTCTAAAGAGGGAGAGGGTAGGGGGTAGATGAAGGAGGAAAACGCACGAGAGGCAGAGACAGTGTGGAAGAACAGAGAGGTAGAAATAAAAAGAAAGAAAATAAACACCCCCGAGGGAAATTAAAAAGAATGTGTGTGTGAGAGAGAGTGAGAGACAGAGAGACAGAAGGGGGAAGATACTATGACAGAGTAACCCCTGTTACACTCTGTACTTTCGGGAGAAAATGTATCACATTCTCCAATTCCCTGATGGCCTGCCTTGATCCCCTTTCCTCCTTCCTCTCTCTCTCTCTCTCTCTCTCTCTGTCTCTCCCAGTAACTCTAAACTGGCAGGTAGCAGGTGCAACCAAATAACGCTAACAGAGAAATACTTTGTAGCTCATGTGCCATCAATCAAGTCAAAATGCCATGATCGTCGATTAAGTGATTAGATTTAAGCCTCAATGGCAGGCTGTTTATTGGTAGAGCAACCCCTCTTGAAATAGTTTATAGCCAACTGTTGCTTCTCATAATGCACGCGACTGTCTCACTTCCTCTCCCTCAGACATAAGCATGAAGTCATACAAATACCCAAAATACTACATCAAAGATACTGCGCAGTAAGCCCACCCATGATCACTCACTCACAAACACACACACACCAGGTAGGCCTCACTGAGAGTGGTATGAGGTTCCCGGAGTGATAGTGTTACACTTTGTACACCTCCCCACTCTCCCTGTTCACAGAGCATTCAACTGGGACAGGAACCATCCGCTGCTGCTGGGCTTTTGCTTTTCCTCATTGCATCATCCCTTTATGCAGGTTAGCTAGTACCACCAAAGAAAACATGAGGGGTTGACTCCTCCTGATTGCTTCCTGTCAGAACTGGGATAGGCAACCTAAGAGTACATAAGCAACACAACAACAGATTAGTCTAAAAACCCAGCTATATTCCCATGATAATAATAATATGACTGCTGGTGGAGGCCTGTGCCATAACAGACTAATATGTTCCCTTTAGAGTTGTCTGCAAACAGTTTATTGCATTTGAGGCTCAAAAGGTATAGTCCATGCCATAACATAAAGATCAAAGCTTCAGGGAAATAACTGGGAAGGAGAGACCTCGAGTAAACCATACTAAGCATCTTTATGTGCACCTTTTAGGCGTCCATTATCCAGTGGTGTAATGACACAAACCCACTTTTTCTTGATAGAAACAACGAATATGCGGCCTCCTCGAGTCCTTGAGCTGCTTGGATGTGAGATAAACACAAATATCTCCTATTCACGTATATTATTATCTATTGTAGGCACTTCCAGCCGCTGATCACACTCTATAACGACGGGCTTTTTTTATAGCGCTTTAATGGCTTGTGGCTGGGCTGCATCTTTCTCGGACGCATTGGAAACGTCAATATCCATAGGAATTCACTTCTGTGGAGGGGACCTTACCGCATCCCGGAGTGGTCCATTATGTTCAGCCTAACATATAGCCTATAGTGTCGTTTATAACGCGACCGAAACACGGCCGCGGAGGGACAGATGAGAGGCTGTGGCACTGAACAACAACACTGCTGATATATTGTTTACCTACCTTAAACCAGACGCCGCGTCATTCGACTAATTCTGCCACACGTAAGGGACACGGTCTGGTCCATATCATACGAAATGACTCGAGTCCTCTGCCGTTAAGTTAAAGTCTGCAGAAACCCGACGGGTTACACCGGACTCGTCCGCCAGTGGGACACCAGTATGATGAAACCGTACACCTGTTTTTCGACGCTCTCTTCCCCGAGTAAGAAAACGCGCATGGACGTTGCCGGTCAGCAAAGGCAACTCCCTCTCTCACGGGTCAGTGAGCAGGGATAGCATTGCGGTGAAGCTGTGTCTTTCCTTACGACAAAGCGGGGAAGAAGAAGGAGGCGGAGGAGGAGGTGACATTTTTACCGCATGCTTTATAAGCAGCGCCGAGCGCGCCGCGGTTCCGATCTGACAGCTCTTTAAACCTTCACGTCAACCCGGCCACGCCACGGCTTGAATCTGCCTCCCTGTTTCCGCCTTTATTATTATTGAAGGATGCCGTGCCTTCATGTGCAAAATGGCTTCTGTTATTTTCATTCAGCGACAGTCTGCCGCGAGCTTCTCATTGGGTCGTCCTGTAGTCATGGCAACGCTCGCGGCTCAATCTGTGTCAGAGGACACAGTAGGCCTGTGTGCAGCGAGCAGGTCACTGCTAATGGGAAAGGACCATTTACCTTCTATATCTGCATTGCAACACACAGAAGTCTGATTTTAGCTATGGCCTGGGCTATGGAAAGTGTTTGGAGGCTACAGACTGTGGTTCTGTATAGGTCAATGGTTAGACTAGCATGGTAATAACGCTGCCAGGGTTACTGGTTTGATTCACACTCCACATACTAGAAATATATATACCCATGGTACTGAAGGGCCCTTTGGCAGAATGTGTGTTTCTATAGTTAGCGTCCCCCCATCACTAACATTATGGTGAGACCCACCACCATAATGTTGCTGATGTATTTGGAAACAGCACATTTTCTAGTGTTAAGTTGATTTTTCAGTGTTTCTGAGTTATTTGGAGTTGACAAGTGTTGATTGGAGAGTTGTTTGTTCACTCACAGAGCCGATGTGGCTCTGGAGGGTGTTCAAAACTAAATTAACATGTTAAATTAACTCTGATGAGTGTGGACTTATATAAACATAGTGTTGATTTTTACACTCAGTTTAATTAACACTGACAATTTTAGTCTTCTACCCTTGCAGGGTAAAAACTAGAAGTGGACGCATACAAGCAGGATCCCCTGTGACAGAACTGTATTTCATTTAGGCCTGTCATCATGAAGCTAAGCAATTGACACTTGTCTCTCTCTCTCACTCTCTCTCTCTCTCCGTCTAGCCTACAGTACGATTTGTGGGAAGTTGACCAAGACTGAGCTGTATTAACCCTGAAACAAAAAAATACATGTAGTAATTTAACTAATATACTAGCAGTACTAATACTAATACTAATTTAACCTCAGATGATATGGAATCATGTTACTTCTTTTTAAAAAGCAAGCACTTCATACTGTATCTCTTCTGATGTGTCCTACATTCTTTATTGTTACGTCAAGATGTTGAAAAACCAACAGGATCTGTAAGGGGAAACCCTGCACAGGTCAGGCTCATAAGAGCAACAGAGTAACAGAACATGCAAAGTAACATAAATCACTGGGAGTGAGAAAGGGAAAACATAAACCCTATTGCTCATGAATTCTTAAAATCTTTTTCAACAGAAGATTGTTAGGAGTACGTCAGAGAGCATGAAATCAGAGACGTTACCCTTTTGCCTTAGGGGTGATCACACTTGAGATAAAGGAATACAACGACTTCATGCAAAGAAACGGAATCAACCTACTGTTGTTGAAGATAGGAGTTTCACCGCTGTGTGTATTTTGTGCATGATGGTGCTTTGCTACGTTTGAAAGCTAGCTCGTACCATCAACAGAACATGCAGTGTGCTATTGCAGTGGCATACACTGTAGCACTAAACTCAACACAAATGGGTGTAATGGCAACAAACAATGGATCAAAGACCTTATTTGCAAAAAAAGGTGATGCATTCCTTTTAAAAGATACATGACCTAGTTTTATGTTTTCAACACAAACAAGTATTTTTTCCAAATTATATTTATAATAGTAGATCATTGCATAGTGGGTGTGTTTGCAGCATCCACTAGGGACCAGGGACATTTCCTATGTTATTCTAGGAGAGAGGGGAATTAGATTCTGTAGTTAGTTAGAGTATGATCTACCGTAATTGTTTTGTGCTTGTATTCTACATAGTATTATTGTGCTTAGTATTATGCACACGCACACACAATGAACCCCTTCTTCTGCCAACATTACAGTTGCACAAATTTAAACTGTTATTAATAGTTGACCTTTGTGAGGTGGCAACATGGGAGAGAGTGTGTGTGTGTGTGCGCGCGCGTAGATACACACATATCTGCGTACAATCTGTTCGGTTGTTATCACCAGCTCTTATCCAAATGCAGCCCTTACTGCATCTTACTGTTGTCAAGTAGGTGCCTTTTTCAGGCGGTATGTTATCCACAGACGTGGTGGTAGTCTCTTTTGTAGTGCCCCCTATCCATTCAGACAAGACCAGGGGATGACGATATAGTGACTGGTATGCAGAGACCTGCGGGTGATACGGGCACAGACATACTCAGGGCTGGGCTGTCTAATTGTACACACAGTCACAGGAATCCTAACCAACCCCTTCTGAGAGGCATGAATGGGCTTTAAGAATAGGCTGTATAGGTGGCCACCATGTGCGCCATCCATCCATCTATAGGGGAGTCAAGTGTGGATGTGAATGCAAGCCAAAAGCTGGCCTTGGATACCAGATATGCCAAGGCTGGTCATGAAAATCATTGCATTACAATGCACAGTGGGTATCTACTGGATCTATGCCAGACCCTCATCCAAATGCAAATGCACAATAATACTTCCTATAATAGTATTTTCCTTTTAGGATGACATTAAGGGATTATTAAGGAAACCTTATCTAAGAAGGTGGGACATTGTCAGGCATGTTGCATAGCTCTGCTACCAGTGCAGCTGAACTGCGAATGGGGAGCCATTCGGCCTCCTGCAATCCCTGTCTTCATCCACTTAATGTCTGCAATTATCTCATGTCTAAGCCCTAACGTACCACCACAGCCCACCTGTGGCTGCTCTTACAACAGCCCACAATAAAGGAGAGCAGGCTGGCATATGGATCTTGTGGGAAATAACTCTCTTATCTGAGTTATGGCCTTCACATGCTTCCACTGTTGGCTTCCAGAGAGATCCCCGTTCTGAGAAACTGATATTTAGGTTCACTAGTCTGGCCAGTGATAAAGTCGCACAGTGGTGCTGAATGAGTGGATGACATCTGAGACACGCAGACATTGTCTGGGAATGACATCATTCCACTTCCACTTCCAGGCTTGCTTTGATGTCTAAGGGCTGACCACGTGAAATGCTCAACTTAATATATGAGAAAACAAGGTTGCTGGTGCAGAATCCTACGTCATCTGTTCAGCAATGTCAGTGACAAAAGTGCACATTTGTGTATAATAGATGTATTTCATCCTTTCATCATTCTGTTTCCTTTGAAAAAATATTGACCTTTAATTATAGAGACCCAATTAGGCCAATCAGTGTATTTTTTAAACACTGGAACAGTGTGAAGATGCATCATCTGTCCAAACCACACAGACATTATCTCCACAAACACTTAGTCACTCTTACTCATACTCAATAAACTCTCTTTGAACTCTTTGAACTGACTAGTAAAGTTGCTCTCAAACCAGCGACACTATTTCATATTCAGCACACTTGCATGGTACAGGTATGCAGACGTCGCTGCTTTTCTCCTTTTAAATGACGAGTCAGCATCTGTCCAACATTCAGAGCAGCTCACACCAATCGAGGCTGTTGTTATATAATGAACAGAGCCCCCCCCCTCCCTTTTTGGATTACTTTGACTAATCAGTGTAATCATGTAAGTAATCAATGTAATACCATTACATATAGTACTTTACTGCCCAGCCCTAATATAGTAACATATTAATCTTACTCCTGGGGTTCAAAACCTCATATACCTCTCTTCATTTCCTTATCAGGGCATGGACGAAAGGCAGAGTAGCTTACACTCATTATGCAACACACCACTTCATGTTTCCCACGTGTGTCTTCCAGACACAATTACTGATAGACAGTCCCTTTGGACACACACATCTGATGCTATGCCCCACTCCATCCTCCTCATCACTGTACTCTGCGGGTGAGACAGGCCTCTCCTGTGTGACTCTAAAGTGGTTGATAAGGGCTGATGAAATGCTGCATAGCTGGATGCTGATGCAACGTCTGCCAGAATGCATGGCAGAGGAATGTGTGTCTTGATACCTTGGAAAGGAGGATGAGACTGAGGGAGCATGAAAGACACAAAAGGAAGGAAGAAGGAAGAAGGAAGAAGACGAAACTCAGGGAAAAGGGCAACAATGTCCAATGAGAAAGTGAGATGAGAGTGTCTACAGAGGCAAGGGGTATGAATATAGCAGGGAACAATAAAAAGAGTAAGAGTATCTCCAAGAGAGTGTGATGGCTGGCGGTACAACTAGTGGTGGCA
>OOFE01050356.1:27577-57308 GCA_900323365.1 Monocentris japonica
GTTGCCCATCTGTCAACAAGGCAGAAAAAACTACCAAAGCCAAACTTTTGGGGCAGAATATTTCAATGAATGTTGAGTTTATGATTCAGTGATTCAGCGTGTCTTTATCCCAAGATAACAAAGCTGTAACTTCTTACAGAAACCAATTTTATAAAATAATATCCTGTGACTTCTCTTGAATTAGTTTGCCACCAGCTGACCTTCTACTGTTTGAAGTCACAAAGTGGGATTTATTTGTGCCAACATATGTGTGTGTGAGTCTGTTTAGTAAAGTAAAAGGATGGAGCCGTTGGAGCCAGGGTGAAAAAGCAGGAAAAGCCAGCCAATATTGCTATATATGGTCATAAAGCACGCCCGCATTTAGCCCCGGAGATGGTCTTTCTCAATACATGTTCTTGTGTCCTTCATCCTCCATTTGACATGATATCTCACAGCCTAAGTACAACTTCAAAAGGATGGATGAACATCCTGGAAGTTTACTTGCCAACGGAGGATGACTTGGCTGACAAGAACATTATAGTCAATAGTGTAGAGACAGTTAAAACAGCTGGGAAAATGAACACCTTTACATTTTAATTGATCGTGCAATGCAACATGTGTTCTCTGTGCTCATGTTCGTGAGGAGTTCCTTCACTGCAAGACAACTTGGGGAAAACGTTCTCCACGAGGTCTCGTGTCTCGACTTGGCACACCATGCATGGCAAGTCAACTTCTAGGATCTTCACCCGTCCTCCGTCCTCGTATTGTTTTGTTTAGAAATTGTACTTTGCCATTAGATATTACGTCAAACGTGTCACGAAGGAGACAAGAGTGCACAAGAAGTGGGTGGGCAGCATCTTCAAGGTACTCGCTAGCGGCATCACCTGTATTGGCTTATTTTAGGGTAGACTTTACCTACAGTCGGGTAGTGCCCATACTCAACATAAACTCAGTTGTTATGAATTATGTGAAAGTATTTGCTAAGGGAAAGCCATTATTGTAATGATGCTGTTTTTGAAGTTAAAGAAAATATCAAAAGTCAAAAGAAAGCTGGAATTTACAGTTTCTTCATTGTACTTTTTGTATTTTGAAAATACAAATTACACGTTTTAATTTATTGCATTCTCGATACCAGCATTTTGCAATTTATTTTAATACATTTGGTGAGCAAGTATTTGCAATTTGTAACAAGATACACAGAGAATCGTTATTTTAACATCCCATATAGTAAGATTCATGGTGTAAAAACCAGCTGGAGTTGCCCTGTACACAGTTGGGAGAATGAACCTTAGCAGCTCTTTTCTTTATCTACTCGCTAACCTAGCCTGTTAGTAGAAAGTATTTATGGAAAAAATCAGCTTTAGAATTCTGTGCTTGATTTATTGGTGAAGAACTAAATCCTCTTCATAGATTTTCAGCTTCTTCTCAGGCCTGTAATCAAGTAATGGGTCAATTAATCCTATCAAACCGGCATTGCCAGAAGGGAGAGCGGGGCTATTCAGTAAGCACCAATAGGAGATTAATACAGGCCAGACATACAACAGTACGGGTATTGTTCGCCATTGTGTACACTGCTAGCCCCACTTCAGAGATGAAATGAAAATATTAAAAATATATAATAAACAACCATTTCAGTAAATGGGATTGGAAGAGTAGCAAGGATAGCACACACACACACACACACACACTCACATACCACCCCTGATGTTGGCTCTAGAATATAAAGCCATTGGCACACCTGAGACAGTTTGGAGAAAACTGTTTAACTACATTTTAATAATCAAAATCCTTTGTCCTCTCTCCTTCAAATCCTTCACAAATAATTTGAAGTTATAGTACAAAGTGTTACAGCAACTACTTGTAAAACCACCTGGTGCTGTACAGTAGTAAACGCTTTGGGCTTCATCTGATTAGCCTCACATTTTTGGGATGAGGAATGTGACCTTTGAGTCTCCCTCTTCCTTCTTTGGTAACGGCGCTGCTATGCCACATCAAAAGAGACCTAAATCTGAAGATCAATTTTGACCACATGACGCAGGGAAATATTTGTGTTATGGCCAAAAGGAATGAACTCGCTGAAGTGGAGTAAAAGGAGGAAAAATGTCATGAGCGATGATTTTTCTCTGATATCAATTTAATGCAAAATAGTGGGTCTTTAAAGGGATATTTCTCTTTGGTTGAACATTTTCACTTTTTACCATACGGACCTCTATATGTTCTTTATGAACATTGAACCACTGACATCACCAGTGACATTAAAACAGAATGCTGGTGGTGAAAACAAATCATTGGGGAAACTCGTGTCCATGCTCGGTTCTTTATAAACTTATAGGTAGTCATGCAAAGTGAAATGTCCTGTCAAAGAGAATAAAGTCACGCTGGACCAACATGAAACACCATTATAGCAATATGACTGCAGTTTATGACTGATGACACGTTCATCTTACAGGGAAGGGAGTGGCTGGCCCATTCAATCAATAATTATGTTTCAAATATGTGAAACTGAAAACTGGGTGGATGAATGGATCGTTCTTTGCCACTATGGGTGCCATCAACTTAATCAAATTATTTAAAATCAGAGAAAAGACAAGGTATTGTGTGCATGCAAACATAGCCACAGAAGTTTAGCAGAAGGAACATGTTACGAAATAAAAAAAAAACATTATATCCCTTAACATAGCACCCTACTCAGTTTTAGGGTAGGGGTCTGGGTTTGGTAGGTGTACAAAATATAGAGCTTACAATAGATACCCATATAAACATGGTACTCACCATCAGAAAGATAGCACCCAGAGGATTCATTTTAATTTAGGTCCAAATTGCTTCATATTCCCTCAAAATAAAATACCAACAGTCCCTCATATTCATTTATTATTTCCTGTTTTATTATGTAACCTTTGTGCAAAGAATTTAAACAACAACTTCTTAATCAAAAATCATCGGCAACATTCTCTGTGCCAAAAAACATTCATAACAAATAGGCTTGACAAAGCTATTACATAATGACACAGGAAGTCGACATGTGTGACCAATCACATAGCCTTTCTATTCATGTCATTTGTTTAAATGGGGACGGGAGGAAACGAAGATTTAAGTCTCCACATTCGTGACTACTGATAATAACTTCTTCACACATTAAAACATCTGAACTCTCCCTGCATTAGACAATCACATCACCCAATTAACTCTGTCCTGTTTTGTCTTTTGCTTTTCATAACAGCATAAGCTAAGCGGAGGAGTGGAGAGAGGAAATATTAATGCTGCACATTGTTTCAATTCTTTTGAATCCAGTTTAGAATGTGACAGCAGAACAACAAGATATACTGAAGAGACACATTTTGAGACGTTAACATCATAATGGTTATTTAAAGCTGTCTTTGAGATTGTTTCCTAACATTTCAGTTCTGCCCACGGGGTCACAGCAAAGGTCACCTATCCCTGGCTGTCACAATGTGTATTTGTATTTGTATGTGTGTGTGTGTGTGTTGATTAGGGATTCGTAACAGTCAATGGATAAAGCAACCAATGAACACTGATCAGCTAACCAAATGATTACTAGGTCTCATATGGTATATTATGGAACCAGAGAGCAACGTTGTCTTCATCCAGCTCAGTAGCCTTCACTCCCCACGCGCATCAATGAGCCTTGGGCGCCCATGACCCTGTCACCGGTTCACCGGTTGTCCTTCCTTGGACCACTTTTGGTCAGTACTAACCACTGCATACTGGGAACACCCCACAAGACCTGTCATTTTGGAGATGCTCTGACCTAGTCGTCACAATTTGTCAAAGTCGCTCAGATCCTTATGCTTGCCCATTTTTCCTGCTTCTAACACATTGACTTCAAGAACTGACTGTTCGCTTGCTTCCCAATATATCCCACCCCCTTGACAGGTGCCATTGTAACGAGATAATCAATGTTATTCACTTCACCTGTCAGTGGATTTAATGTTGTTGCTGATCAGTGTATATATTTTGACCAAATAAAATACTTCTTTTAGCAACCTTCCCGTGACCCCACTGTGACTCCCTCGCGATCCCAGGTTAAGGCACTATAAAGAAATCAAAAGCCTCCCACAACAGGCTGTGTGGTACTGACGAAGGTCCAAAAATACTACATACAAATCTCTTTTCTCATGGCTGAATTTGGTGCCTGTAATGTTTATGGCTTATAATGCATGTGATGTTTCCTATGTTGTAATATAATAGTGTTTTATTTTGTCCACGAGGGGGCACTCTTGGTTCATTGTTGTAATATGGGGCGCTCTTGGTTCGTTGGTTGTAGTATGCTTAAAACACTTTTGGCTGCGGTAACGGGGAGAGAAACATGTATCACTGAAGTTCAATAAACTCACTAAAGAATTCAAAGACTACTCTGCTGGGTTGGAGTTTGATTTCAGAACTTTACGGTGCCAAATCATTCTGAAGCTCTAGAACTTTAAATCTTTTCCTATCTATGTGCACCTTTTCCAAGTATTCCTCAAGCTCCTGCTTAGTTGTCCTTAAACTACAACTCTAAATAACAATTTCACAAATCTAAATGGGACCTTGGTAAATGCTATTCTGGCTCGCACTTTCTTTTTCCTGTTTTTCCTTCACATCTGCCTGCAAAATATTTATGCCTTCTTTCTCAACTTCTGAAGCCTTTCTCCACCGCCTCCCTCTCTCCCGGATAAGTCTGTCTATCTCTTGTTGTCGCCTGGAATTAATTACCTCTATGCCTGCCTTCTTCCTTTTTTCAAGGACGCCAAACATTTCTACCCCATAATCATAAATTCCCCATTTTTTCTAACTTACTCTCAGCAGTTCCTTTAAGCTTATCTAACACCCTACTGAAGTCACTATTAATAACTTCCCATTTCCTGCTTTCAGCAACCCCTGGCAATTCAACTCTTGGCTTCTGAGAAATCATCTTTTCCTTTTTTGGCGGGCTAGCTTCTCTGCATTCCTCAGTGCTAAAACCTGCCTCCACAGCAGGTGTGCTGATGTCCTGCAAACTGTGGTTTACTACTTGCCGCTGGATTTCACCCAACTGACTTAACATACTTCTTAGGAAATAGTTAGCAATGCAGGGGTCCCTGTGCTCCCTTTAACAAGCACCACTCGGTGTATTTTGAGGTTGTTACCTTCTGCCAGCCACATAAGCATACCTGAAGCTTATGGTATGCTTAAACTGTTCAGCTGCTCTTGTGGTACTTTTTCAGCGTATCCTTTGTTGATTACATCAGTGAGGAAAGATGTATACTCCTCCTGATATCCCTTGTTCCTATTAAATTTTCTTTTCAAACTTAGGGCACACTGTTCAGCAATTCCACGATTGTTTGGCATGATGACATGACTTGAAAGGTAGGTCAATGCAGTAATGACTCTCTGTGACTTGAATGGATTATTCCATTATTGCATGACCTTTACGTCTTCTCTGGACATCCCAAGCTTCTCCTCAGAAGATGTCTCATTAAAATCCTGATTGTATTGATTAATCAACAGATCCTGGTTCTCAAGATGGCTGCTTGAAGAGAGGTTGAGCTTAGTTGAGCTGGTACGCCATTTTGCAAATTTTTTACATTATAACCTACAAAACAATATTTCGCAAACTTTCACAATTTCACATCCTATAATGAGTATTAATAACTACTTTTTGAGACAGACCTACAACATGCCGCATAGAAAAAAACTGAATTCGAACAAATTGGACAAGCATAGCCAACAAGGTAGTGAAGCTAACACGCAAGCTAGCTCATTTGAACCAACACTTTGTGATGCAGTTGCTGAGATTATGGCTAATATCTCAAAAGTAATCAACGAAAAGCTTGGACCACTATCACACCTGCTGCAATTGCACCATGAAGAACTTGACACTCAGGAAAAACAGATCACAGAAACAGAGATTAGAATTTCGGCGCTGGAAGATGGTGCTGATCCTGTTGAGGGCAAGCTGAGAGCATTCGAAAAGCAAGTGTTTGACATGAGGCAGAGGCAGGGGGAAGAACACTCGCATTGTCGGACCCCCAGAGGGTGCTGAGGGCAACAATGCGATAGAGTTTTTTGAGACCTGGTTGCCTAAAAGCCTGAACATCAAAACAAAGATGCGCCGAATAAAGCTGGAGAGAGCAAGCGCACCGTACGCTGGCTCCCAAGCCCTACCCAGAGACCGCGATCTGTCCTGGTGAGATTCCACTACTATATGGATAAACAGCAAATGATGAAGGCGTCAAGGGAGATGGGGATAAAGAATCAAACGCTGAAGTACGGGAATGCCACGGTGATGATCTTCCAAGCCATTCTTCGCAAGCGTAAACGATTTGATGAGGTGAAGAAACGCCTGAAATCCATTGGTACCGTGTACAACCAACTCTACCCTGCCTCACTTAAAGTCCCCTACCGCAGCTACACAGAGACATTCCGTGACCCAGCGGCAGTGGAGCAATACATTGATTTGCTGGATGTGACCCCCGCTAAGGATAACAGGTGAATGTCGGACTGACTCAAGCTTTCAATTCTGCAGTTGACTTTATAGGAGTTTGTGAGTAATCTATCTGCTGGTTATACCAAAATCGTATTTTCTTAAACACAAGTTTGTGTAGGTTAGATTAGGAAATATTTCATTGTCTATTTTATGACTGTGACAACTTTAAACTTGTGCACCTGGAATGTAAATGGTGTCCACACACCTGTCAAACGGAGAAAGGTCTTGACTTATCTTAAAAAAGAAGGGGTTGATATTGCGCTGCTGCAGGAGACCCACTTAAATGATACTGAACATTTAAAATTGCAACAAGGGGGTTTGGGCAGGTATTTTTTTCTTCCTTTACATCAAGAAGTAGAGGTGTGGCTATTTTATTTCAGAAAAACTTGCCATTTAAACTTACAAACTGCATTGAGGACACAGGTGGACGCTGTTTAATTGTGAGAGGTGTATTGTATGGAGAAGAAATTGCTATTATGATTGTCTACTACCCCCCTGGTCATCCCAGTGATTTCCGAACTAGCGCGTTCTCTAAATTGTCAGTTCTTAATGTCAGGATCTCGTTCGAAGGTTCCTGACATTCGTAGAGATTTTAATTGCCATTTAAGCCCAATTATGGACAAGTTTCCCCCTGAGCAGACCATCTCTCTCTCTCCCCAGGCCAAGATTGTTAATGCCCTTTGTGAAGATTTGGATTATATAGATGGAGGGCTCAGCATTCTTTAGATAAAGAGTATTCCTTTTTTTCATAAGTCCATAAATGCTATCCAAGAATTGATTATTTCTTTACTCCGAAAATACTGCTGCAATCAATTGATTCTAGCTCCATAGGGAATATAGTTGTGTCTGACCATTGCAGAAAGTTGACTTTGTGGTAGCTAGGTTATTTAAAGAGCCTCTGCATTGGCACACCAGTTAAAGCATGAAGACCAGAGATGAGAGCCGTTCAACAGTTTATTGTCCTTTCAAAGGATTTCCACTTCAGTAGTTGACTGGCACAGATGATTTAACAGTCAAATAATGCATCCGGTGCACAGTCAACTGGAGAAGATCACATGCCGACCCACATGCTGCAGCAAACAATGGGAGAGCCTGAGCAAGGCCTGATCCAGGCCTCTTATCAGTTCAGGTGTGGCCTGATAGGTTGAGGCCAAGTCCCACCCCCCTAGGACCGGGCAGGAAGGAGGATTTATATCAGTCTAATGACGCATATCCAAGTGGTTTTGAGTTGAGCATGCCTTCAATTTCTATCAAAACAGTATTGAGCACCTCCTCCATAACTGTTTGTGCCCCCAGTGTCACTTCTAATGCTGTTTTAATTGATCTCACCTCCCTCCCTCGTTCCTCCAAAGTGGGGAGCATTAGGAAGGTTAAACCTGAACTGGATTTTCCTTTATCCCAACTGCACCTTTAGTGTTGGATTCAAGGCAGCAAAGGCATCGCTGAGTTCCTTTGCTCCTCCTTTAAAGTTTGTCCCACAGTCTGATAGGAGTTCGAAGGGTTGACCTCGGCGTGAAACTTCGCAGGGCCATTAGAAAGCTGTCAGTGTCCAGGCTTGTTAGGATTTCTATGTGGATACAGTGAGTTGTCAGGCATTTGAACAGGAGCCCCCATTTTTTTATTGGTTTTGCGACCCACCTTTATGAATAGTAGGCCAAAACAGTCCATCCCTGTGGACCAGAATGGGGGCTGAGTTAAACGGACTCGGGAAGGGGGCAAGTCTGCCTTTTTGGGGATAATGGGTTTGGCTCTCCACTTCTTGCATTCTATACAAGTCCTTTGGTGCTGCTTAATGGCTTGCCGGCCACGAAGAATCCAGTATGAATGTCTGATCTCTGCAAAGACCCTCCCAGGGCCAGGGTGGAGGAGGCGTGTATCATAGTCCTTTATTATCAGACGGGTTACTGTATGCTTGGGATCAAGGACAATGGGATGCATAGCTCCTGGTTCAAGTCCCTCTACCAGTCAGAGTCTGCCTCCTACTCTGATAAGGTCTAGCTTGTGCTCAAACTGTGGAGAAAGGGAAGAGAGGCGACTGTGTAGGAAGGTCTTTACCAGACTTAAGTTCCTGGAAATCACCTGAAAAGCTTTCTGATTGAGCTTGTGAAAGGAGAAGTGATTCAACCTCAGCCCAGGTGAATGATGGGGTTCCAGTGGGGGTGCGTTTGGTAGTATCCTGTGGGATTTGATGGGTTGCCTCGACAAGATCTGCCCAGGTGCTAAATTGACTGGGATCTGGTAGATCTGAGTGCTTAAAACAGGGGTTTTCTTAAGTGAGGGACTGAATCATGGGTGTGTGGTGGCAGAACGGGCCATTGATCGGAAGGCAAAGCCAGAAACGCTGGGCCTCTGTTCCATCTGCAAGGTTCAGTCAGCTCCATTAATCTCTTGCCTCTGGTAATATCATCGGCAGGATTGTGACATGTTCCGACATAACGCCACTGGTCAGGGGAGGTCAGGTCTAGGATTTCTGTGATGCAGTTGGCAACAAAGACTTTGTACCTGCATGACTCTGACTGTAACCAGGTCAGGACTACAGTGGAATCTGACCAAAGCACCGTTTTGTCGATAGGGCTGCAGACAGCTCAAGGTGAGGAATGGTGAGCTGTTTCTTGGGAGCTACGCGGGATCTAGCCATAACAAATGAAACATTAGTCCCTCCTTCCTCGTGCTCCATCCTCAAGTAGGCTACAGAGCCATAGGCCCTTTCAGAGGCATCACAGAAAATATGCTATTGTCTTTGCTTTATAGGACAAGAGATATTAAATTCATACCATCTTGGGTACTGGATGTTGGCCAGGTCGGGGAGCTCATTTTCCCACTCCGACCATGCTTGCTGAAGGCTGCCTGGGGGTATGGGGTCATCCTATCTCCTCTGGTAGATAGCGCATCTCTCAACTTAGCAACCAGTTCTTTGGCCTCTAAGGGGCAAGGAAGGGAATGCGGAGGGCTGCTGGTGCCCCTGGTGGACCTAAGTAGACTCTTTGTTGGAACCATGAAGAGTTATCTGCTCCTATCAAAAGAAGAGGCTGCACTTTAGAGAAGTAATGAAGGGGAAGGCCCTGTTGGTGGCAATCGCGTTTTCGGAGCTTATACACTGGATAACTCTGGTCTACAAGTGATAGCTTGTCAGAGGTGAATGCATCTTTAATGAAATATGTCTTCTGTGGATTTAGGGAGGGTGAAACTGACTGAAGCTCCATCTAAAGCTTCAGTTTGTTGCCTGATTGTGCATACTACAAGATGCTCTGTGGACCCTTCCAGCCCTAGCTGTTTACGGGCTGCTGGCAGGAGCATTGTATGCTGAGAGCCATCGTCCAAAATGGCATAGGTATCTAAGGTGCAGTGTTTATTCCGTAGGATCACTTTGACCACCTTTAGAAGGACATTGGGAGAGCTGGACTGGGGATTCACATATAGGACCTTGGAGTCTGTCTCTCTTTGGTTCACATGGTGGAGAATGCCCAGGTGTTTCCCATTGCAAAGGGGACATGGCTTTTTCAGATTGCAGTTCATTGCCATATGTGGTCCTGCACACCTCTTTGTATTGGATTATTGAATGGTCAGGTGAGTTGCAGTATTGGCATGCTTTGGGTTTTGTCCCCGGGTTTCTTGAAGGGGATGGGAGATGAGGGTTGGTGTTGGTACCATGCAGTATGGTGGCTGTTGTGGGGGCAGACCTCGGCGCTAACCTCCTGGTTTGAATGGAGGTTTCAGGAGTCAGATGTCTGACTTGAGCGGCCACGGACTGACACTCTGCTTCACCCTGGAGCCATGTAGCGAAATCCACCAGGGTGTAGTGGGTTCCCGGTCGGGCTGAACGGATATAACGTATGAAGTTGGCTACTGAATCAGCCGGCAGCTTACTAAGGAGATGTTGTGCATGAGAGGAACAGGCAAGCTCAGCTGCTCCCTCACTCTGCCCCATAGCCTGCAGCATTCCTACTAGGGAGTGGACTCTAATTTCAAAGTTGTGAAAAGCTTTAGAATCACCAGGTTGAACTTTTGGTAGATTTATTATAGTGGTTATCTCTTTCAAAGCTAAATGGTGGGGCTGCCCATACTGTTGGTCTAGAGCCACTAAGGACTTAGTATAAGGCTGTGGGTCATGAGCATAGGCAAATGCAATATGTCGTGCAGGGGTAGCTTGAGGTGGTCTAACAGGATATGATACTTGTAGGATATGATACTTCCTGTGGAGGTAAGAGGTTTGTTAAGGCCATCTTAAGAATTGTATATTCTTGGGGGTCTTCCTTATTAGAATTGGGAAAAGTGGGTCCCTCAACACGTGACTTGTACCCAAGTGGGCGGGCTGCATACAGTTGTGGATTATGTATTGGAGCAGGGGGCCATAATGGGGAAAGGAAATTACTGTAATATTGAGTAGCTTGGTTAGGGTCACAAGGATACTGGGGCTGCATAACAGGGGCTGGCCAGCCTGGAGGAGGTGCCAGGGGCCATTGAAATGGAGGGTGCGCTGGGGGCATCTGAGGAGTGGCCGCTTGGAGGAGTGGAGATACAGGGGCCTGGAGTAGAGGATTTGCTGGAGGCCCTTGGTGGTGGGGTGGTGCTGGGGGCACCTGGAGTGGAGGAGGCACTGCCTGGAGTGGAGGATTTGCTAGGGGCACCTGGAGTGGAGGAGGCACTGCCTGGAGTGGAGGATGTGCTGGGGCACTTGGAGTGGAGGAGGCATTGCTTGGAGTGGAGGAGGCACTAAGGGCGCCTGGAATGGAAGAGGCACTGCCTGGAGTGGAGGAGGTACCTGGATTCCAGACTCTGAGCATGCCTTGGCGGGGAGATTGGGCATGTCATCATCATGCTGGTGTATTGGTAATTGACATGCACTGTGTACACGTATTTGAGGTTGCTTTCACTGTGTTAGGATGGGCCTACTAACTTCACAGTCTGTTCCAGACTCACCACTACAATCACTTGAGGGATAAGATCTGTATGAGCCTTGCTGCCTCTCTAATGCATCCTGCCTACTGAGAAGCTGCATGACCGTATTTATAATTTGCTCAATTTGGTCAGACTAGACACTGGAGGTTTAACCCTTTCATTCTGAAGGATCATACTGTAAGTTCATATCTTATTTCATGGAAGAATTTAAATTGTTTTTATCTATTAACTCACCCTCTACAGAAGATCCATCACTGCTATGGGAAACATCCAAAGCCTTTTCAAGAGGCCTCATCATATTTTACACGTCCAGCAAAAGTCAGCAAGCTGAACAAAAGGAGATCTTACAATCCAAACTTAAATTGGCTGAGAAAGACTATGTGAAAAATCCATCCTCAAGAAGGCTTAAAGAAATTGCTGCACTCCGCTCTGCTATAGACTCTCTATTAACTAAACATGCAGAGGGAAAAATTAGATTTGCCAAACTTAAAAATGTACGAACATGGTGATAAAGCAGGGAAATACTTAGCCTATCTGAATCAGAATCAGAATCAGAATGAGGGTTTATTGCCAAGTAAGTTTACACATACAAGGAATTTGCCTTGGTCTGATGGTGCAACATTTAACAGAAGAAAAACAAGTCAAAAATATAAGAAGAAACAAGTCAAAAATATAAATCTAAAAAACAAATTCACATAATAAATTATAAAAAAAGACAAAACATATAACAAGACAAGAGATGTGTGCAGATGTGTGTGGTGAAGAAAAGAGCAGATTCCCAAACTATTTCTTTAATTGCAGATGGTCATGGTAAACAATATTTTGATATTAAAACCATTAATGAAACATTTAAGAATTTCTATGAAAAATTATATAAATCAGAGCTACAAGCTGATGCCACAGAGCTAATGGACACTTTTTTCTCTTCTCTTACTTACTTATCTTCCCACTTTGTTGGATGATCAGAAATGCCCCTATAACTAAGGAAGAGGTAATTGACGCTATTATAGGGCTGCAGTCTGGAAAAGTGCCTGGACCAGAGGGCTCAGTAGTCAGTTTTATACAGAGTTTCTGAGCCTCTTAGTCGATCCTCTGCTGAATATCTTTAATGGCTCTTTTGAAAAGGGTGTTCTACCTATGTCTGTGAGGGAGGCAAATATCTCTTTAATTTTTAAAAAGGGTAAACAGCCTGAGGAGTGCACCTCCTACAGGCTAATCTCATTACTAGACGTGGATCTGAAACTCCTCTCAAAAGTACTTGCGACACGGTTGGAGGATTTACTTCCTTTGTTTATTAAGGAGGACCAGACAGGTTTAATTAAAGGTAGTAACTCATGTAACAACATACGCAGGTTACTGAACACAATTCAGTCTTTCATCAGCAGTCAATAGATGGTCTGATTGTTTCATTGGATGCGGAAAAGGCATTTGACCGTGTTGAATGGCCTTATTTGTTTCACACGTTATATAAATTTGGTCTAGGCGAACAGTTTATTGGGCGGGTCAAGTTACTTTATAATAATCCTCTTGGCACAGTACTTACTAATGGATTGCGATCTTCCAATTTCTGCACTCAGAAAGGTACAAGACAGGGCTGTCCTCTTTCGCCTCTCCTGTTTGCTCTGGCCATAGAGCCGTTGGCCGAGGCATTTAGAACAAACCCTGACATACATGGCCTAACCATAGCAGACAAACAACATAAGATTACTCTTTATGCTGATGTCCTGATCTTTATGACTAGGCCTGAGGTATCCACTTCCACCCTTATTGAGATCATCAGCAAGTTTAGTGCCTTTTCAGGTTACAGAATTGATTTCAACAAGTCAGAAGCAATGCCACTGGGTAGTCTAAAACAAAAACCTCAAACTCCATTGCCCTTCCCTTTTAAATGGTCTCCAACAGGTTTTGTATACTTAGGAATATATATAACACCCTCTTTTGATCAAATGTATATAACAAATTTTATTCCCTTGTTTGAACGCATTAAATTAGATTTGGAGAGATGGAACGTTCTTCCTATTTCCTGGCTGGGTCGTGTTGCTCTTTTGAAAATGAACATGCTTCCTAGGTTACTATATCTGATTCAGATGATTCCAATTATCTTACATAAAACTATCAAAAACCTGAATAGCTGGTTTAGTTCTTTTATATGGGCTAAGAAGAGGCCCCGCCTCAAAATGGCAACGTTACATCTCATCTTCAGAGGGTGGTCTTGACCTTCCTGACATCCGAAAATATCAGCTTAGTGCTCACCTACACTTTATAGCTGACTGGGTGCATAAAGAGCCCACATCTCTATGGTTTGATATAGAATGCTCCATGTCCAAATTTCCCTTAACAAACTTATTATTTCTTAAAAAGCTTAAAACTCTGAAGTCTGCTTGTAATAACCCCATTACAGTCAGCACTATTAAAGCATGGCGGGCTATCAGAAGATTAGAGGCTAGATTTCAAATCACCTCTGTCTTCATGCCAATATGTGATAACCTTAATTTCTTACCAGGTACAACAGACACTCTTTTCCGGGTTTGGGCAACTAAAGGGCTTTCTAATCTGTATGACATATTTGATGGATCCACTTTAATGTCTTTTAACCAATTAACCGAAAGATACAATATTCAAAAACAAGATTTTTTTTCCTGTTACTTACAGATGAGGGATTATGTTAGGAGGGACACTACACTCCTCTCCAATCAAAGTTTCTCAGGTACAGAGAGGCAGCTTTTCTTATTACAGTTGGGCAATTCTATAAGCTCTTTCTACAGTGTGATCAAAGACTAAAGAAAGAAATTGGGGGTACCAATTTCTCCACTGACAGTAGCCTCACTAGACCATAATACAATGCAGATATGTTGCATTTTGTGGTCTCTTGCTCTTACTATGCCATTGCTTGCTCCACCTACACGTATAATCCACAGCTCACTGATTACACTTACATGATATTTATATGCACATGCACACACCTTTGATTGAAAGCAGCAAATTCAAATCATTCTTGAGGGGTTGTTGAAAGGCATTCTGGGGAAGATAGGAAACCACTAACAGAAATAGACGAGGCAGGTTGAGGGAAAGTGGGTACACCAAAAAAGTTGATATGCATTTTAATCTCCTTGAAACTGATCAAGATTGACATCATCAGTCAATCTGATCACACAACCGTCTGATCTGCAGCTCTTTTCTTTCATCTTTCAGGGAATGCAGCAGTAATAAAGCCCTCTGAGGTCAGTCCTCACTCTTCCAAGGTCATGGAGGAACTTCTCCCTCTCTATCTAGACAAGGTGAGTCTCTCACATTCTTGTTTTTTTTTAAAACTCTATTCACCTTCATGCATTTTCTGTGAACGTGGGGACGGTCTGAATAGCTGCACATACCATCCATAGGATCTGTACCCAGTGGTAACAGGCGGCGTGTCAGAGACCCAGGAGCTGTTGAAGCAGAGGTTTGACCACGTCTTCTATACAGGAAGCAGCACAGTGGGCAAAGTGGTAATGGAGGCTGCAGCACGCCACCTCACCCCAGTTACCCTGGAGCTGGGAGGGAAGAGCCCCTGCTACATCGACAAGAACTGTGACCTCAGGGTCGCCTGTCGGTGAGATTTACTGTAAAACTGAACACAATACATACGTAGCTGCTAGAATTGTTAGCATTCTTCATTGAAACTAAGGGGTGTTGCTAGTTTTTTGAAGAAAAATAACTAATCCAATAAGTGACAGACTTATAATCCACATTTTAGACTTTCTATTTTATTCTACAGTGTCATTACAATAAAGGAACACTTGACCCCAAAAAGAAAACTCATCTGCCATCTGCTCACCCCCATGTCAGTTCATACGACCAAACACGCAGCTACTGCAGTTTCATCTCAGCCTTCTCCCATACGATTGACATGAATTGGTTCTGATATTTTTAGCTGCAAAAAGGACATAAAATGGTTAGCATATTTCTCTAAACAGCTCATGCAGCATAATCCACATGCTTTGTAGTCAAAAGATTGCACTCTGGGTCCAAAAGGCCTAGATTTACCTCATTACATAGTGTTATTCTAGCGAAAGGAAACTAACTTATTCTTCAGTTATTCTTCTTCTGTAGTGTGGAAATCAAAACAAGGAATTGGGATGATTCTGTTTACAAATCACCAGCAACTCCCGTTTTGTGCACACAGTGCAAATGCAATGTTTAAAGTATTAGATTTTGCAGTTTAAGATGTGATGCTTTTGGGATTTTTTCTATGCCTTAACAGTCGTATCACGTGGGGAAAGTTTGTCAATTGTGGTCAGACGTGCATCGCCCCAGACTACATCCTGTGTGAACCCTGCATCCAGAGCCAAGTGGTGGAGGAGATCAGGAAAATCATCAAGGTCAGTTTGAAATCAAATGAATGTGATAATACATATGCATTATACTCCCCATATGCCAGTGGTTTTCAAAGTGGGGTCGGGGTCTCCCAGGGGTCCTTAAGGGTGGTTCCCCGGGGGTCAATAACACATCTGTGTTGTCAATTTCTTTCTTTAGTATTGAGGTAGTACTAGATACCCGAAAGCCCTTTGAGACGCCATCCTGATGACCTGTTGACTTGGGGCGGCTACAGGCCCATCAGAGATAATGCTCCCCTCTACTTGCAGTGACGCTTCTTGACCTGCAGATGTCACTGATAACCGCTGCATTCACCCTGGAACTCAGTTGCCAATGAAATGAATGAATACAATGAAATATTGATTCTGAGGGAATTTCTCAGCCAAGGCCGCTGATACTTGCTAAGGCAGCCTGCCTTGACAAAAATATTTTTTTGGGTCCACGACACAAAAAGTGTTTGAGAACACCTGCTATATGCAATATTTTAACCTCCTAAAGCTCTGTTGTCTTGAATTCAGAGATTTGGCTCCGATGTGCAAGCAATCTGAAGATCATATATTTTTCTTCCCATATGGTAGGAATTTTACACAGACGACCCAAAGACCTTCGACGACTATGGACGTATTATCAACCAGCGCCACTTTAAGAGAGTCATGGCTCTCATGGAGGGGAGCACAATTGCCGTTGGTGGAGACTGTGATGAATCTCAATGCTACATAGGTATGCAGTGTGTATGCATGTTTCAGTTAAGTAACCGATGTGAAGCATTTTGAGGCTTGGCAGCAGTGCTGGCAAGCATCTCCATGTTCAGATGCCAGATAAGTCACTCGGATTTTGAGTAAGTCAGTGTTGAATTACTGAGCATTAGGGGCGGACTGATGGCCCTTTTGATTTACTTTAACTCTTGTCTAGTTGAATCTGTGGTAGTAACCCATGCTAGCCTGCAGATGGTGGTGATTTCATACCATCTTTCATACCATCAGGGAGATACCACCCCAGATTGCTGTTTAGTTAAGTATGTGCAAGCTTTGTATACCTCTTTCTTTAGAGGAAATTATTTATTTTCATATTAATGAAAATATATTAAGATGGAAATGTTTAACTGTAACATGGATTGTACTTGATGTTTTCAAGGAATCATTTGTAGTGTGCCCTGAAGTCAGAAAACAACAGGAAATCAGAAAACACTTGCCAAAATGCTCACAGCTGACATGTAACTAGCACTAAGCTAGTTTACAGAACAATGTCAATGCATATATAAACTGTGTGATTTACCTTCTTCCCATATCCCGCTAGCCCCCACTGTGTTGAAGGATGTGACGGGCGAGTCGAAGGTTATGCAGGAGGAGGTCTTTGGGCCGGTGCTGCCCATCATCACAGTGAGCGGCATAGATGAGGCCATCCAGTTCATCAATGAGAGAGAGAAGGCACTGGTCATCTACGTCTTCTCCCCTGACAACAAGGTAAACCACATCAACATGTAGATATTTTTGCGTTCTCGATTTTATGTGAATTTTACATGGAATGGTGCACTATATAGGGCTTTCAGGTAACATAGCATGTGCTAATCAGGTGTGTTTACAATAAGAGTGACCGGCTGACCAGATACTATATTAGCTAGCCAACAAGCTAATATATCTAGTAGAAGCTAGCATTAGTAGTGGCTAGTAGTTGCATGTTAACATTAACATCGGTTGCATGGCTAAATTAGCCTACTGGCTAGTTAGCTAGCTAACACAGCCAAAAACTGTTTGTTGTTAACTGAGCTGAGTCTAAAGACAAGACAGTTTACTGTGTCACAGTAACCTAAATATGGAAACAAATCCACCTTATTGGACGATTCACTTTTACACCACAACAATCATTTTCAGGCAACTCTTTTCCTAGCCTGGTTGTTCTATAATTGGGCATTATTTACTGACAGCCCATTCTCCATCAGCCCTCCATGATGATGCTAGCCGTGGTTGCTAGGAGATTTATGACTCAACTAAGAAGCCCCTATCCATGACCTGCAGTGACATCACTGAAAGCGCCTTTTGATATCTTAATAATGAATTTCATTACCAACTACCAATTAAAATGCCTGTCATATGTTGGGCCGTTGCTTGTAGTAATCGTGTTGGTATAGAATTTGAAGTTTCATCGTTTGTCCACTGATAAAGAGAGATGTGACATAGTAGCAACAATTTATAAGTTGAGTACTTTTGGGTAGTTCACTAACCCTGAAGTGAAATACTGAAATGCATTGGTACTTTTGTAAACCTTAAGGCTTTCAGATGTATGTATAATCAAACGACAGATCGGGGCATTTCTGCAGACATCAGCGATGTTGGTTTCAGAGAGTATGGGTCATATCCTCCAAGGACTTTAATCTTAAAATGGCTTTCCTTTGCATCCGAAGTCACTTGCTTGTTGTATAGTCTATGGTTATAATGGAACGCTGTTCAGGAGTCAATATGGCGGTGTCAACAAACACTGACGTCACTGCAAGTCATGGATAGATACAATTCTGCCCACACTGCAGGTTTCATTTGCTTGTATGCCACTCTGACTCTTCTTATCTGACCTCTAGCTGATCAGAAGGGTGATAGCAGAGACGTCCAGCGGGGCTCTCCTGGCTAATGACTGTCTGGTTCACTTTACCATCAGTGCTCTGCCCTTTGGAGGAGTTGGTGAGTCTATAGCGGGGATGTAGTGGATGGTAAACCCACCTAGTATACATCAGAGTTCCCACTGGTCAATTTCAAGCAGGGAAAGTCAGGGAATTTGATAAATTCCACTGGAAAGTCAGGGAATATCAGGGAATTTTACAAATGGGTCACTTTACAGAAATATACCAGAATGCATTTTACTTGTTTCACACACTCATTACATTAACTGGTGGCTTTCCGCCTGTTCACCCCTTTAGACATTGACAAACCAGGAAGGAAGAACATTTTTAGGTTATGGAAGCTCTGACATAGTTATGGAGAGTCATGGAATTATACATCAGGGCCACAGTGGGAACCCTGCATCATAGTAAATAGTATCAAACTGATGTAAGTTATATAAGAATATGGTATTTTAAGGACATTTTAAAATGCTTTTCTGAAAATTTTTATTCACATTCACAGGCTTTTCCATTTACCACTTTATCGTTATCGTAGATTATCGTTACAGATTCATCACATCATTTTGATTTGAGAATTACATCAGGGCAGTTTTGCAGTATTGTTTCACAATGTTTGATGGACCCCTTCTGTGATCTAGCCATTGTATCGTGACTCCAGTCATGACTAACTCCGCCCACCCTCTTCCTCTTCTCAGGTAACAGTGGCATGGGCTGCTACCACGGTCGACACAGCTTTGACCAGCTCAGCCACCTGCGTAGCTGTCTGATCAAGAAGCTGAACATGGAGGGGGTGAACAGCATGCGTTACCCGCCCCACACCGCCAGCAAGTTGGGTTGGGCTCGCTTCTTCCTCGTCAAGCACGTCAATCTGGGCAGCTTGCGTCGCATGGCAATCCTGGCCACGTTGGCCGCCTTGGCTGCATTTGTGGTGCAGGTACAATAATCTCTGGACATCTGACACCTCCGTCCTAAAGTCAAACCTCCCACAGAAAAGGTTGAACTAGTGTCGTTTTGCTTGGGGGTATTGGATGCATGTTGGATCATCAACTGTATTCTGTTCACCTTTTTTCAACACTGTCACAAAATTTTATGAAATGTGCACATACTCCCAAACAGAGTACATGTTGCGGACATGAATAACGGGAAGTTTACATTCCTCCACCGTGAAAGGATCATGTGACAAGAGCACAAATCGGACACGCCATTTTCACACCACATAAAAAGGTTAGCTAACGGTTAGGTTAAGGCAAGAAAAACTATTTTGGTTAAGGTTAGGCAACTCAAGACACTTCAGGATTAGGTTTTGGTCATGGTTAAATTGAAGGTAAATGCAGGTGGAGGTAATTAGTGAAGTCAGCTGATGTAGCATTTGGTTGGAATGAAAACCTGCAGACTCTTAGGGCCTCCATTGCACATGATTGAAAACCACTGGTCTATACTGTAAGAAAATGAGCTGATTTAGTGCTTGGTTGCAATGAAAACCTGCAGCCATGGCACATCCAAGTAAGGTGTCACTGTTGGTCCTCAAGTTACAGCAGGTTCACTACTATTTAGTTCATGCAGGCGCTACAGATGAAGATATTGTTATCCGAACTGCTAACTATTGGTCAATGATTTACACACTTGGTTGCTCACACAAGGTTCAGACTGACTGAAGCGCCTCTTCAGTCTTAATCAGTGTTTGTGTGACAAGTGGATGAGTGATGGGATCGTTTTCACCTTAACGGAAAGCATCACTGATCCGAGAGCAGTTGTAGCTTATCTTTTAATGTTACCATGAAAAAAGAAGTCATTTATTAGCGTTTGAAGAGACACTTGTTTTTGGACAGTGGGGTATTTGTGTGATTGTTTACAGCCTTTTAAATAGTCAAAGTACATTTTTTCCCAAGATAGCCAGATATGAGCGTCCCCCCGCCACACTCCCACAATACAACAGGCTTGTACTCTGACACAAGAATGCCTTTGTTCCTCGCAGACAATGTGTGGTGTTGTCCAGGAAATCTAACCACATAACGCTCCCTCGCCTGTCCCCCCTTTAATTACCCAGCATGCTCCACTCCCCTCCGCTAAATGGTGCCTTTTGTTGTGGCCCACCCCTCCACCTTTGTTGACATCCACACTGTTTTCCTCACGTGAACAGTTAACATATCTGTTATCTCTGTAATTCAAACAGCAGCACCAGCAGCTACGGTGGAACTTTTAGTCCATGTTGTCGTCTCGTGTTTCTTGCAGAGATTCTTGCGAGGAGGCTAAGGAGCGGGAACCGGCGGCCTTGGTTAAACGCTGTGGTGGCACTGGGACAGCGACACTGACACAGACTCCACGCTATGCAACATAGCACTCCTCGAACCTGTGTTTAACAGTGGTTTATATGAGCCATTTCCCATTCATGTACATATGTTTTCATGGATGAAAACCACTTATTGAATTTTAGCATTTCCTAAACATTCATCTGTTACACTGTGAGAATGAGAATGTGCTATTAATGCAATTTTTTATGAACATTTCAATTATATGTAGAATATGGAAAGATACTGTATATTATCTGGTAAAGGCAGCTTGTATTGTCACTTTTTGAAGATATGCCTGAAACAGTTAGAACTAGTTAGAATATAAAATATGTCCTCTTTTACCTCTTTGAGTCCAAAACATGAAATTGCACCTGTTGCATATAATAATGTTGCAGGATCTGAATTGTCATATCATAACTTTTGGTCCATTCAGTGATTTTTTTTTTTTTGCAATTAAAAATGAACTAAATTGTATTATCTTGCTCTTGAGTTTTGGGAATTACTTGTCACCTGATGCTGAATTAACCAACCACATATAGAGGTAGTGAATATGATCAGAGTTAGTAATGGCGTGTTATTAACAAGGTCTCAAGGTTAATATATTTTATGACTTGGTTCCCTGTGAATGATAAATGTTCTAGTTTCATTAAGATACATTGACCTCCATGATTGGCACCCTTGGTAAAAAATTAGCTCAAGAAGAGGTTGTAAAAGAAACAACACAAGTAAAGAGAGTGTGTGTTATGTGTGTGTGTGTGGGGGGGTGATCTTATCAAGGGTCCTAATGACTGTGAATGAATCTCGATTCTCGTTACAATGAGCTGGTTTCTCTTGGTAAACTGATCCCAGAGCTGCCTGACTGATAACAAACACGACCTGTACCACGAGTCGTCAGTCATTCAGGACGTCAGTGGTGAGGGAATTAAAACTGATATTTCACTCAATAGAACACTGGATGCGAATTTGAGCGGAGGTTTGCGCAACTTCGGTAAGTCGAATTGTTCTCTGCTGATATTTGATATCGACACCACGGATAGATAGTCGATACTTAGACGTAGTCGATTGTAAATGTTAGGTTTCACAAGTAAGACTCACATTTTGCTGAAATCGTATTTTTATGTAAGTTAGGACAAAGAACAACCACATTACCCATTGATTTTTTTAACTAATTTTCTAGCCATTCACGTCATCTTTAACCCGCTTGATCAACCGCTCTATAAATCCTATTGAATCTGGTGAAACGTTCAGAGGACGAAAAAAACCAAATTATTTTCTCTGCACAAAATTAGCTTTCTATACACACAGCTGCTGCTGGTTTTTCTGCTGCTGTTACATTCAATTCAACTTTATTTTCATAATACTACGCCGGAGCACACCTAAAACGAAAAGTGACCTCGCAGAACAAACAGTGCAAATGGGACATAAGCTACATTGCAGTAGGAAAAACATAAAATGCAATTCAGATATGGAGAGCGATATAAAAAGTGGAAATTTATAAAGATTGTGGAAAGTCTGTGGAGATGAGATTTAATAATTGTTCTTGTTAATCTTGTTTTCAGCGCAGTAGGGATAACAACATGGGTGTCAGTTGGGTCTGACAAGGTGCCTTAGTGAGTAAAAATCACCTTGTGGTTTTTGTCATTCTATTGGAAATCAGAGATCAAGCAACAATTGCCTGGGGAAAAAAAAACAATCACACCAGGGGAGCATTTAGTACTATCTAGTCTTAGCTGTGTTACTAATAATTTATCACATTGACCAAATAATAGTAAAGTCAAATTTATTTATATAACGCTTTAAAACAAACAAAAAAAAAAAAGTCATGGAACATCAACAGCACAATTAAGACTTAGGCCTAAGGGAAATGAGAGCAACAGAGCATAAAACATCATGGCACACAGTGGAAGGACAACAGTAATATGTTGTCAGTCAGCCATTGCTCCACTTTGTCCCCACATATTTACTTAATGTAAAGGATGTTTTGGTGGCAAATGAGATGGAGGGACTGATGGCGCCATTTAGCAATTCACAAAACCTTTCAAAAGTAGAGCTTTAGCACTAATGACTATTCTTAGTGACTTAGAGAGCGGAAGCAGGGAAAGTCAGGGAAGAGCAGAAAGCTTTCCATTTTAAATTGCCAAAGTCTTAACGCTAGAAAGGCCGGTGGATTGTGGGGGGGGACAACAAGCTGTCAATTGACGAAGGTAAATATAACTACCATTTCCTTGACTTTGAACATCTTTACACTGGTGTGGAAGAAATGATGTCTCAATCACTGTGTGAGTCCATACTGAAGGCCGATCTCATGAGAGACTCAAGAAACCTTCAACACAGTACAAATTGTTTTGTCCAGGTTGTTAATGACCTAGTAGATGTTTAGAAACTACCCCCCTTCTGTCTTCTCCTCTTTATAATCACTGTTCAGATGATTCTCTGACAGAGATCTGCAAACTCTACCCTGTGTGTGTATATCTCTCCTGAGCGCTCAGCTATTGTAAATATATATACTCAAGTAAATCACAACTTGACTCTGAACTCTTAATCTTTAGTTAACGATTTATTCAACAACTGGTTTGTACTGACACTAGGTCAAGGAAAGGTCACGGGCGGGGGACATTTTGAAAAGCTGAGACGGTTCAATTCTAAAATTAAAATCTTCAACTTTCCTACCCTACATGTTGTTATTTGTCATGCAGGCGTCAGCATGGAGAGGCAGGCACTGCAGCGGGCCAGGGAGGCCTTCCTCAGCGGCAGGACTCGGCCTCTGGAGTTCAGGCTGCAGCAGCTCAAAGCCCTGCTGAGCATGATCACCGAAAGACAGACCGAAATCTCCACCGCCCTCAAACAGGACATCAACAGGGTGAGTGGGGCAGCTGGACGTCACTACACTAAGGTCCAACTGAGATGTTTTGTATCCGCGTGCTACCCTTTGTACTTTGAAGCCATTGGATGCAGTGCCATTCCATGAGTTTTATTACAGGAGATAAATTTCACACTCAGCACTGTGATTAATATCAGGAAGTTGCTGGTGTTATTTAACAGTAAGAACGGAAATGCATTATATTTACCTCAAAAGCTCTACTTTTGAAGCTGCTCTTGAAGCTCAGGACCGGTTAGTTTTTAAGATTCAGTTTGGCTCCATCTTTGTCTCTCAGCCTCATTGCTGTGGTGTTTCTCACTGGTCTTCCCAGAGATCACCTGTCAATCAAACAGTGTCTCCAGTTGTATCAATCAGCAATAGAGAGTAGCAAAATGGACATTTTTTTATATGAAACTGTTACAGATTAACACTTTTTGTTCTCAGCTCTCTAGAGAGATCTTGAACTCAACTAATCTGACTAGAAAAATGACGACAATATTTACCTCGTGAAGGATAAAGCGATTGAGACTGGATGCCATTTTTCTGTTTTAAGTGTGCTGGGGTTTCCTACAGAGCCAGTATGACACGCCGCTCTTGGAGATGATTGGCCTGGAGAACGAGATCAACCTGGCTATAGAGAAACTGGCAGAGTGGGCGGCACCTCGGCCGGTAGAGAAGAACCTCCTCACCATATCAGATGAGGTCTACGTCCAGCCGGAGCCCCTGGGAGTGGTGCTCATCATAGGGGCCTGGAACTACCCCTGGGCCGTGACTCTGACACCTCTGGTCGGGGCTATTGCTGCTGGTTGGTGGTCTTTCTCTATCTCCAATCCCACATTACCTTCCTAACTTGTGCTATAGTCAAGTATACCGCATGCACCTACAGTTGCTACCCTTTTCTTTAGTGTTACCTTTAATGTTACTTGGAGATTTCTTGAACTGGCTTTATGGAATTAGTAGCTACTTTCCACATTTGTTATAATGAATTGTTAAAAAACAAAAACGTTTACTTGGGTTAGACCGATATATTGGTTTGCCAATATTGGCCTTTTATTAATTATCAGATATCGATATTGATTCGTTTAATAACCTAACCTTGCATAGAGGGCTTGCAGGTGGACATATTGGTCCTCAACTCTTGGTCAAGAACAGCTGATTGTGTTTCTAAATTTACAGCTGGTTAGTTAGCTAGCTAACAGTTTGTTCAGGTTAACTGAGCTGACTCTTCTCAGGCTCCAACTCAGAGTGTTTTGGAGTAGAGACTAGGGCTAAAGACAAGACAGTTTACTGAGTCACAGTAACCTACATTTGGAGACAAATCTACCTGATCATTCTATACACTTTTACTGAGAACGTTACTGAACTGACCTACAGCCACGCCACCACACCACAACAATCTTTTTCAGGTTAATCTTTTTCTAGCCTGGTTGTTTTATATTTAGACATTATGTCCAGCCAATTCTCTAGTGGACCTCCATGATGGCACCGTGGTGCAATTTGTGATGTCACTGCAAAGCCTCCATAGGTGGGGTCAGTTGAGGAGCTGCTAACCCTGAGATAAATAGTATGGGTTTCAGTGGAGAGTTTTAGTGTCAGAATTCTGGGGGGAATAAATCTTTGTAATGTTTTGGCATGAAAATTGATTGAAGAAGACTGAATAACGACACAAAATATTGGCCATTGGCAGCTTTAATGCAAAAACATCCATATTAGCCACAAATTCACAAATTGGACGGTGTATTGACTTCTCTTTTGCAGCACTGGCTCGAGAAAAAGAATGCAGAGAAATATCCTGGGATGAACTCTGTCAAAAGCTGGCAACCCTCCACATCTGTGCTTTCCCAGCCTCCTGCTTGTCTTCTATTCGTCACTCAGTGATCTCATCCCACTCACACCCATCTTCATGCTCTCACCGCAGGCAATGCAGCTGTGGTGAAGCCGTCAGAGCTCAGCGAGTACTCGTCCCTCCTCCTCCGGGCTTTGCTGCCTCGCTATCTGGACCAGGTCTGAACACCAGCTGCATTGTTGATGCAATATTATTCTGCAGAGTGGTTGTCACGCCGACTATTGTTTGGTTTCAATTGTGGCCCGTAACCTCTGGAAGCCCTGGACCACCACAGTACAGTACTGTATGTGCCATATACACTGTCATAACAAAGTTGTAAATACAAGTGGCAAACGTTGACTTGGGCTCAGTGACACTAAATGTTACAAGGTGTAACGTATGGATTGACCTGTCACATTTTGTGGTGGAAAAATTACAGACAACTATTATGTTTGAGGATGAAAAATTCCAAAACATCCCTTTATACTATACTTACTGTGATTCTCAAAATATGATCAAAACCACATGCATGCACAAAGTGATACCTTGAATCTCATTGTTCTCATGAAAATTCAGCATGAGAGTGTCACCATCTCATTTTTGGTGCAAACTATCCAGTATGCATTGGGTGGAAGACAAGGAAACACCCTGGACAGATCTGCAGTCCATCACAGCGCAAACAGATAGGCAAATACACTCACACCTATGGACAATTTGGAGTCTCCAGTCCTGTGGGAGGAAACTCATGAGAACACAGAACCTTCTTTCTGTGAATGACAGTGCCAACCACTGAGCCACCCTGCCGCCTTGTGTTATTTACTTTCAGGATCTGTACCCGGTGGTGATAGGTGGCGTGTCAGAGACCCAGGAGCTGTTGAAGCAGAGGTTTGACCACATCTTCTATACAGGAAGCAGCACAGTGGGCAAAGTGGTGATGGAGGCTGCATCACGCCACCTCACCCCGGTTACCCTGGAGCTGGGAGGGAAGAGCCCCTGCTACATCGACAAGAACTGTGACCTCAGGGTCGCCTGTCGGTAATACATCACTGATAATACTATATCACCAGCAATCTTCCACAGAACCGACTTATGAGCTATTTGGCAACACTGTGTGCATAGTTTATGCTTAAAATAATGTGACTTTTATGGGTCCTGTCATACAATTGCCATTTATGAATCGTAGCAAATTTATCACATGTCATTGAGATGCTTAATAGAGGAGATTGTCCCACTGGTCAACATCTGTTAAGTGATGAGAACATAGACACCAAAATCATCCATGTGGTTTATTGGCTCCGGTGCTCCATGCTAACACTTTAGCATATGATGAGTGATAGTGGGCTACATTCATTACGCTTTTTTTCTGGTGGGTGACCGTCCACACTAGCCAAAAAACATAACTACTGCTAGCTATAAAATTCAATTCATATCATAGTGTCACGTTAGCTAGTAGGTTCACTAGCTAGCTAAGTGATGTGTTGTTGTGTTCCAGACTGGCGTCACTTCTACACCAAGTCAACAAGTTAGCTCTGCATGAAAAGTTCCCCGCTACGTATTTGTAACGTTCCAAACTAGGAAGTTGCGCTTTGCTCATATCAAATGGATGCTGGGTAATGTAGTATGGTAAATGTACTTTACCATACTAACATAAAGCATAAGTTCATAATCATATCATATAATAATTATAGGTTTATGAAATCGAGCAGAGGACATTTCAGAATGGGAACCGCACAATTTGAAGTTTGCTTATGTCAAGTAATCTGCAATGTACTGGAATAGACAGGAGTGAGCCAGAGCTGGCAGGGAGGACTTCACCTCCCCATGGAAACAGGGAGAGTAGTACCTGCTAGTTCAAAACAGTACGCTATTTTGTATTATATGGCCTTTGTTGAATACTGAATTCTGATCAGCCAACGAGGGCATGTTATTTTAGAATAACAAACTTGTGTTTCACATCTAATCATGTCACTCTTCAGTCAAGAATGGTCGATTTTGATTTCTAATCAAATTGATTAATCAAATCAAAGACACCTTGTGCCAAAATGACAGTACCGGTTACTACAGACAGCTCTGCTGGAGTAGTTTGAAAACTTGTACAATTACTTTAGCTTGTAATAAACCAATCTACACGAAAATACCAGTCTTAGCTTATCGTTTAATAGTACTGACCATTTAGTTTTAGAGCTGCTGTAAATTCTCATTTTCTCACTTATAATGGTTGTGGCCTATTGTCAGTTAACATAGTGTATGCTAAAGTGTTAGCATGGAGCCTACTATCATTCAACATAGTGTATGCTAAAGAGTTAGCATGGAGCATCGGAGGCAACGATCGGCCGGGGACCCATGGATGATTTTGGTGTCTGTTCTCATCACTTAACGGTTAAGTTGACCATTGGGAAAATCTACCACAAACTTGGTATTTAGCTTTGTAACAGCTACATATGCATGACTTGGACATGAAACTACAATATTTTAATTGTGTAGAGTTGATTCCTAAAAGGCAAAGTATATGAAAGTGATTTAACTCACACTGTCCATGTTACCATGTATCCTCGGCTTGTCCGCAGTCGTATCACGTGGGGAAAGTTTGCCAACTGTGGTCAGACGTGCATCGCCCCAGACTACATCCTGTGCGAACCCTGCATCCAGGGCCGAGTGGTGGAAGGCATCCGACAAACCCTACTGGTATGATCCCTCTGGGTCAAATGACCTGAGTAGCATATTACCATCTTAGTTTTAATGAAAGTCTAGAGGTTTACAGAAACCCTTTGATCCATCCCAGGAGTTCTATGGTGCTGATCCCAAATGCTCACCAGACTACGGCCGAATCATTAACCAGCATCACTTTAACAGAGTGATGGGTCTGATGGAGGGTTACACTGCTGTGCTGGGTGGGCAGAGTGATGCTTCACAGCGCTACATTGGTAAGCATGTAATTCTTTGTTAAAAGATCTTTTTCAGATGATCCAAATTTTTTATTTTTTTTTTTTACTTAAATGAGCAACCTTTCCTAGAATAGTGATTTTTCTCTAGTGCCAGATGGTGCATAACATCTTTGATCCACAGATTAAAAATTGGAGGGAGCTTTTCTTTACAGTTGAGCAGACTGACCTTAAACAGTTGCAAAGGCTAGCATATATTTAGCGTACCACTCCAAATATCACAATAGTGGCAAAAGGGAGATGATCTAGGACTGCTCATTTGATGTTGACTGCTGAACTGCCATCTGCCAAACGCTTGGTAGTCTTCATTCTCGATTACGTGCCAAAAATCTCTCTTGCACACATAGCTTGGTTTGTACAGCGTTGACCTTTTACCTTTCACCGCCCTGCAGCCCCAACAGTGCTGAAGGACGTGCCCCCCCACTCCAGGCTCATGCAGGAGGAGATCTTCGGCCCTCTGTTGCCCATAGTGACAGTAAGCGACATGGACGATGCCATTCGCTTCGTCAACGAGCGAGAGAAACCTCTGGCGCTCTACGTCTTCTGCTCCGACAAGAAGGTGAGAGGAAGCAACGTGAAGGAAGGACTATTTCTCTCTTTACCTCTGATGGGATTTTTTTTTCTGTTTCTTGCCGTCTGACATTTGTTTCCCTCGAAGGCAGTAAAAAGGATGCTGGATGAGACAACGAGTGGAGGAGTGACGGTCAACGACGTCATGATGCATTACACACTCAGCTCGCTTCCATTCGGCGGTGTTGGTACGACGGATTCAAAATGCATTTTTGTCTTTGTCATTTGTTTGATTTCATCATGGAGGGGTGGTGGGCTCTCATGATATCTCAGACACCGCGGCTCTTAATGTTGACAAAAATCGGGGGAATGATTACACCCTTTCACCAATGAGTTCCAGCATTTTCAAAATGACACTGATTGGCTCAAGGGGTGTGCTACAATTACAGGTCAGAACAAGGTGACATACTGATTGGCCATGAGGGGGTCTGCCTCATTTGTGGGGTTGACATGCAAGATTTTTATGTCAAAATCCACCTGTCATGTCAATCACAAAGTGAGGCTGCAGCAGAGAGGAGCGTCCCATCCCATCCCCACTAATTGAGACACCATAGATTCACCCTGTTTGCCCAAATTAAATTCTGGTGTCGGGTATGGACACTTCTCCGCCCACAGGAAGTGAAGAATTGAAATTTAAGAGTGAAACCCAAACTGTCTCCTAAACAGCAGCAAGGGACTCACCATAGTTAGATCTTTTGTGTCTCTCGTACCTTTGGTATAAAGCATCACAGACCAGCCGGGTCGGTAAACATGAGCGTGCTGTGTGCAGTTCACTGACATCAGGTTCCAGAATTTCTGGGTTTTGAAGTTCAAACAGTTTTCTAACAGTTGCCTAGCTTTAAATCATGTTTTACATTTGAAAAAAAGATTGAACTACTGACTTATTTGTGACTTTTCCCCAGGTCAGAGCGGTATGGGCCGCTACCATGGCAAAC